>JAFMOC010000193.1:362500-412500 GCA_019802505.1 Corydoras sp. C115 | reverse complement strand
AGTGCATAAAGCAGAATATAATGAATATTGGGGGGGGGTTTCCCCATGCCTATCCAGAAGAGAACGTTTCGGGCACTGGGCAGATACACCCAGGACTATCCATCACTGGGCACAAACTTATGCTATATGGGGCAATATAGAGCATTCGATTCACCTTGAATCCATATTTTTCAGACTGTGGGAGGAAAGCCATGCAGACACGTGGAGAACATGAAAACTCCACCCAGATTGAAATTCGAATCGGGAATCCCCAGCGCTGAGAGGAGAACATGCCAAACCACTGAGTCCATATTGAATTAAACGGGCTATTAAAGAGTCATTAATGATGAATCAAATGCCCCAATGCGATTCACCTGTTACTGCTCTGATCATCAGCTTTACTGACCATCTGTTCTCCACCGGTTCTCCATCTGTTCTCCATCTGTACTCCACCTGTTCTCCATCTGTACTCCACCTGTTCTCCAACTGTTCTCCACCTGTTCTCCATCTGTTCTCCATCTGTACTCCACCTGTTCTCCACCTGTTCTCCACCTGTTCTGTTAGAACCCGTTCTGTAATGTTACTGTAGTACCTGCTGTACTGTAAGTTTTTAAATGATGTTAAAATCAAATTAAGTAAATTATGAAGCAGCTGCTAATGACCTTCACATTTCCTCTGATTGTTCAGTCATCTGTCTGTTAATTAAACTGACGCGATTAAAATGTCTTAATGATTTAATTAGCAGCGCGTCGGTCTCTTTTAAGGTCTAATAATGTAATGTAATCGTAACGATGTTATTTAAATATTCACTTATCGTTTTTATCGTTGTTTAAACTCGAGTCCAGCTTCACAGTGCCGGGATAGGCTGCTGAGACTCAGAGACAAGCATCGAGTCAAGTATGTCCCTCCATCACCTCCGCTGTATGGACACGTTCTGCAGTACCGATCTAGAACCCACCGCGTTCTTCATGAGATTGCGGAATAACGGAGATCAAAGGAAACCCGCGGCATTCGAAGGATGACGGCGTTTTGAAGTTGATGACGTCGATGACACATTCGCTCCTTTGGACTTTTTCAGAGGACCTCAGCATCAGCAGGTGGAACTAAACCCCGCCCCCTTTTTCCCCTCAAGATGCATTTAGAGGAAAATACTTGTTCCATGTCTCACATCAAAACAGGGCTGAGGACATTCATACGGGAACTAAAAATGGTTCTCCCACCTGAATGACTACAAACAGGGTTCCATCTTTATAATGAAACTGATTACAACAGAAACATTTATTCATTCTGAAAGAACCAAGACGAGAGAACCATATATTAAATTGGTTCCCGCTTTGCAACTGTAAAAGGTTCCACTCTGCTGTTAGTACAGTTTACACTATTGTGTGTGTATTTATATTTGTGTATATATATGGGCCTTCCCCAAACTGTTAAGAGGTCCGTCCCACTTTGGACTCCATATGTAACTTCATCAACAAATCAGGTTCAAAAGGTTCCTTTAAATAATCTTTCTACAAGAACCGAGACAACTATATATTAAATTGGTTCCCACTTTGCAACTGTAACAGGTTCCACTCTGTGTGTGTGTTTGTGTGTGTGTGTGTGTGTGTGTGTGTGTGTGTGTGTGTGTGTGTGCGTGTGTGTGTGCGTGTGTGTGTGTGTGTGTGTGTGTGTGTGTGTGTGTGTGCTAATATTCGCCCCATCGATTAAGTGGAACGTCTGTGATGTCTGTCCGTTTGGACCCCACATGTATCTGCATCAACAGATCAGGTTCCAAATGGTTCCTCTGAAAAGGTTCCTTTAAAAAAATCCTTCTGCAAAAAATGAAATGTCAGAAATTCACTGTTTATTTTAAGAAAATCGTTTTGTTTTTTTTTAAATCGGTTTGTTCATGGTTCCTCAAGGAACTATTATGGACCTTCTTCCACACTAAGAACCTTTTGCAGGGGCGGTTTGTCGGAACGTTCCCGTAGTCGGAACGTTCCCGTAGCGAGAACTAAACGGTTCCTTCGCTGTTTCCTGTGGGGGGGGGGGGGTATTTTTGGTGGAACGGCGTTCTGACGGGGGGGGGGGGGGGGGGTTCTGCGGATCAGAGAGGGAGGGAATCCCTGACGCTGCCGCGCGCCTTCACCAAGGAAACCCGCGCGCGCGTCGGCGCTGACGCAACTGCCCATTTTTGGAAACGCACGTCAATGGCGCGTACCAAGTCAGAGCCTTCGACAGCCGAGGGGGGGGAGCAGGTAGATTAGGTTCGGTTTTTATGGACTGTGTGACATTTTAAACGGACAGCTTGTTGTTTTTAATGGCTTGAAATCGGGTTTTTTGTGGGAATGTCGGCGGGGCTTTGGGTTGCTTTTTTAAATGGGTGGCGCGGGGTTTTTTTCAGAGGTTGTTGGCACCGGGCGGAGTGGACGCGTCTCTGGGTTGGCGTTGAAAAACGCTCGCGAAAAGCTGTAAAGTGCCATTAAAGTGACTCATACGCGCGCGAGAGAGAGAGAGAGAGAGAGAGAGACATAGAGAGAGAGTGGGAGAAATAGAGAGAGAGAGTGGGAGAGAGAGAGAAATAGAGAGAGAGTGGGAGAGAGAGAGAGAGGGAGAGAGACATAGAGAGAGAGTGGGAGAGATAGAGAGAGAGAGTGGGAGAGAGAGAGAAATAGAGAGAGAGTGGGAGAGAGAGAGAGGCAGAGAGACATAGAGAGAGAGAGAGAGACAGAGAGAGGGAGAGGGAGGGAGAGAGAGAGGGAGACAGAGAGAGAGAGACATAGAGAGTGGGAGAGAGAGGGAGAAATAGAGAGAGAGAGAGACAGAGAGAGAGAAAGAGAGAGAAATAGAGAGAGAGAGAGAGAGACAGAGAGAGAGTGGGAGAGAGAGAGAAATAGAGAGAGAGAGAGAAATTCGGTAGAAAGCAGAAGGCAGCGCAGTGAGTCATTATTGAGGAGGAAAGAGGACGCGGCGCACCTCCAGCTCCGACCTCATTTCAGAAATTATCTGTAAACCTCGCGGGGCAGTGCCGGGACTGATGGGTTCGAACCCGCAGCCTCACTGATCCGGATGCCCGTCTGTAATTAATTCATCATTCGGAATAACTTTAATTAGCAGTTTAAAGGAGCGTCGCTTTGTCTGGAAGTCTGAGATATTTATTTTATTTTTTATTTTTTTCCTTCAGTGAAGACGTGTCGGAACTCTGATCTAATTTTTATTTTTTTTTATATAATTTTTGATTTTTTGGTAACTTTTTTTTTTTTTTGTTATTTTTGTTCTCTCTCTCTGATTGGATAATGTATCAGGAATACTGCGGCGGCGGCGGCGCGTCTCCGGCTCGGGCGGATTCGTTCAGCAGCGGAACAGTCGGCAGTCCGATCTCAGCCTCTGGATATCAGGTACGATCCGACAGTCCGAGCTGTAGAGAGAAAACACACACACACACACACACACACACACACACCAGTCCGTGCGGCGGTTCTGTTTCCTCATTAAAGGTGAAAGCGCGCAAAGCCGCAAGCGGGGAGCGCACACGGGGTCCGACTTCACGTCGCGTTAAAGGCTCTGTTTGCGTTTGATTGAAATAAAAACCCAGCTTTGTTTTTTTCTGTTGCGACACAAAATAACATCGTGTTCGCTGCTGAGATTCGGCTTCGTGAGAAAACAAACCGCTCGATTTTACGCGGACAATTCAATTAATCGGAAACGACTTTAAAAACCTTCATCATAATAACACCGAGCTTCTTTAAAACCTCATTAAAATAAAATAATAAATCAGTCCAAAAAAAACTTGGCGAACAACAACAACGCGCCGCTTCGGTGCCTTTCTGGAAACGGGGTTTGCCCCGAGTTTAAGGGGAAAGGACAGGAATGCTGAAGACTTTCCACCAACAGATGAGGTTTACAGAAAACACACCAGCAAAACATCCCGAACTGCTGAGTGTTTTTATTTAATTTGATTTGTTTGTGGAGCTTCATGGCCTCAGAGTTTCGCTTTTATTTCTAGTTTTATTTTTAGTTTCCTGAATCGTTTTTAAGACCTTGGTCCGGCCGATGGACGGGTTCGTGTGGGGCATCGGATTAAAGGCTGCTATTGTACCTCAGAGCCTCCGGTGGAACCCGTGTGGAGCACCCGTCCCACGTCTTTCAGAACACAATAGTCAGGTGTGGAACCTGGAGTGGGTTCTGGTTCCTTCGTCGGGTCGCACCTCTGCTTTGTTCAGCCAGAACTTTATGAGCTCGCCTTGAACTCAGACCGATGGTATGTCCACACCCAGAGAAGGAGCTGCTGTCTAGAATGTGGTCTGATAAGCAGGGCATGACGTTAACAGCGTTTAATAACCACATCCTGATCCCCCCCACACTCACACACACACACACACACACACACACACACACACACACACACACTGTGTGCATCTGCTCAACACTACAAAGCGACCACAGTGTTCTCTCTGACTTTGGAATCAGACTAATAAAGGAAAAGGCCGTAAACCACATCCTAAAGCGCCGAGGCGCCGCTTCACCTTTCGCTCAGATCGGAAATCACAGTCGGAGCTTCTTCGTGATTCCGGCTCTGGACTTCACCGGAACCTGTGAGGAACCGACTGCGGAGTCCAGTCTGAGCGCAAAGAATGGTTCCACCAAAGAACGAGTGGGGGTGCAGCTGGACGGCGAGGCCGTACGCACTTACACGTCCAAAGGTGCACTGAGGGCGCCCTGAGGAACCTTTTAGAGTACGGGACGAGAGGTTCTGCGGCAGAGAGAACTCGTCCCAAGGTTCCTTTGTGAAGAGTGAGGACGTGCGAGGAGGAACCAAGGTGTGCAAAGTACAAATAAAGGTGCAGCCCGCCTTCAGGCCGCGAGCGCCTTCCGTAGAACGTGCGGCGTGGGGAACAAAGGTGCGGAGAGGGTGTGCAACGAGAACGTTAGAACATCAAACCTCAGGTTCTCTGATGTACAACATGTGTGTGTGTAGGGTGGTGAAACCCGTCCATGTGGGTTCTTTAAGGTCGGGGAGGGTACAGCAGACGTAGACGTTATTGCGTGGAACCCAATGGTTCCCCCATTCGTATCAACAGAACTCGTGTGTCACAAGCAGCCAAATGGAATCACCAAGCCGAGACGAATCAGACTCCGTATCGACTCACTTTCTTTGGAAATGATTCCTCGATTCTTTGAATTGGTTCAGGTGAAACGACGCTTACAGAAGTCAGAGTCTTATCGTTAAAGATAAGCAGCTGCTCTGAGCTTTAGATACCGAGTTTGGTATGTTCTCATATCTTCATAGTGTCTTTAGACGCCTGTTGTCCTCATATATAACAGACACTTTGATTTCTGACGTTGCGAACAGAATCTGGTTTATTTTTTGATTGGATCGCGCCGCCGCAGGACAGACCGCCGTGAGTCGCCGTGGTCACATGGTACAGATCGCAGGGAACAGAAGCGAAAAAGGACAGTATTAATTGCGGAACGGTGACTATTGTTCAGGTTCCTGCGTATTTAAACGTACAAACGTACCAACGCGTGGAATTTGGGTGGGAATTTTGGCATGTTCTCCTCATGTACTCATCACATGACCCTATAATGTTTACCCAGATCTTTTGTTTATACCTCCGTGTCTTTATAGTCTGATACACGTGGCGTGTATTTACACTTCGTGTTGAGAGTTTGGTAGTTGAGCATGTTCTCCCCCGGTGGTTCTCGGATCTCAGAGGTTTGCTATTTGTGGCTGCCGTTTGTGGCACAGCCTGCAGGGGGAGTCGGAGTCGACATGTGCCGAACACAATGGGCTTCACACTCCGACGGAACCTTAGAACTTGAGCCGTGTGTGTGTGTGTGTGTGTGTGTGTGTGTGACCTGCTGTAATGGTGAGGTCAGGGTATCCACTCTGCAGTGTGTGTGTGTGTGTGTGTGTGTGTGTGTGTGTGTGTGTGTGCGAGAGAGCCAAGAAGGTTGAGCAAAGATCAGCCGAGAAAGCAGCGCCATCGCTCGAGGTTCCCGGAAGGTTTGCGCGAGAACGTTGCGAAACGCGCGAGTGTGAAGCGTTGCGCACTCCGACGCTCGGAAATGACCTCCAATCCGCATCCCGCCGAGTTCCACGGAAAAAAAACAAAACAAAGACGGCTCGCCCTCACTCTCACTGTCCTGAAAGCCTCAGGCTGCCGGGATAGGATTCAAAAACCCACGAATCGAATCCTCAGACGGTGACGAAGAGCAGTTCCGATGTTCTCTCTCACTCTCGTTCCTCTCAGAGGTCGTCTGTCGGTGTGGAACCCATCGTCTTTAGAACGTGGACGGAAGGGAAGAACCTGCAAAACTCACGCAGAAGGGACCTCGGCCGATCCCCCGAGACCTGGTCAGGCACTGATGCCGGGTGAGAGGACCTGCCTCACAATCAGAGTTCTGATTCATCTCAGAGGTGTTGGGTGAGGTTGAGTCCTGCTGGAACAGAGAAGGTTCCTGTGACGTTCCCAAACTGTTCCTGCGAGGTTGGAAGCGTGTCCTTATACGTAAGGGACATGAGGTTTGGTGTTCTAAGCAGGACGCAGACGTTCCCCCCCGGTGTCCCCACCCCCCCCCCCCCCCCCCCCCCCCCCCCCCCCGCCTTGGCGTTCTCCATGCTTGACCGAGGAATGGGCCTTCCTCGAAATATAGATGTCAAGGAATCAGAAGAATCAGCGTCAATGATTCACTTGCACCATCTAATTAAATACTTAATTAATAAATTAATTTATAAATCCGTTCATCGCGTCAACTGATTCATTCCCCTGCGAGTCGTGTGAATCGATTCCGCCTCTCGCGCCGAGTCGTTTGATCTGCGTTCGGAGCGCAGCTTCAGGTGACCGACGACGGGAACCCGGGTGGAACCATGTGGAAAAGAATCAAATGATTCACAGCAGTGCAACTCTGAATCGTTTAAAGGAGTCGAAACGGCTGAATCGTCATCGTGACTCTCATTACGCCCTAAACGCACAGTCAGCACGTCTGCAGCTCCGTGTCATCATCATCATCATCATCACCTCCACCGTCTCTCCCGAGATCTAGAACCTCTAATCATTCTCGCGCGGTTCTATTTCGGGAGCCGTGGTGGGTGGAGATCTGTTTCAGGTGGAGGATTCAGGAGGAGTCATCTTTTATATAACTCCTCACTCGGAGATTAGAAGCACCTGAGGCTGAGACATCGCGTTCTAGAGCGGATGGAGACGTGTATGGAGAACCCGGTAGGAATGTGGAGCGTTCCGAGTGGAACTCACACCGCTGTACATCCACCCACAGACCCCGGATCAGTGTCGCCGTCGGCGGTGTTGTTATATCACACCGAAAGCCGCCGTGTTCCTGATCAGGGATCAGTCCTGTGGTTTAGAACGCGGTGGTTCTGCGTGACAGTACGTGCTCTCCGACGTCGCGGCACTTTGCGTGACAGTTCAAGTTCTAGTTCTTTATTTCTGTCGCGTTTTTTTTACATCAGAACGTCGTCACAAAGCAGCTTTACAGAATGAAAAACCTTTAAACCCCCCGAGAGCGAGCTGAAGAGACAGCGGCAAGACAAAACTCCCTGTTATGTTATTTAAGAAGAAACCTTGTGAGGACCGAGACTCAGTGGGGGACTCGTCCTCCTCGAGCGGCCGGGCAGCAACAACAGTGTAGAACAGACATGTCCAGATATTTAACCAATGGAAAAACTCTAACAACTGGAGAACTATATGTGAGTCCATTAGGGGGCGCCCTGTGGGACCGCCAGTCCAATTAATACTCAGAACGTGTTCTCCGACACGGCGGCACTTTCCCTAAAACCTCGCTCCGTCTCCATCGCCGTTCCGTTACGCACGGCTCAGCGAGGTGTGGGTGCGAGAAAGTTCCCTCATCGGTCTGACTCTGAGGATGGGAAGTGCTGGGATAGGATCCAGCCGACATGCTACATTCAAGTGCTCTGTGAGTTTACTGTCCAATAAGAGAACGCAGGAACGCAGGAACGCAGGGGCTCAGGGTTTAAATATTATTATATGAACATTGGCTTTATATATATATATTTATATAGGCGGCAGCGTGGCTTAGTGGTTTGGCATGTTCTCCTCTCAGCACTAGGGATTCCCGGTTCGAATCCCCATCTGGGTGGAGTTTCCATGTCCTCCCCGTGTCCGCATGGGTTTCCTCCGGGTTCTCCGGTTTCCTCCCACAGTCCAAAAACATGGATCAAGGTCAATTGAGTTCTCCAAATTGCCCCATATAGAGTGTGTGTGTGTGAGTGTGTGTCCAGTGATAGATTGGTGCCCTGTCCTGGGTGTATCTGCCCAGCGCCCAAAACGTTCTCCCCTGGATGGGCATGGGGAACCCCCCCCCCCCCCCCCGCGCGACCCTAATAGAGGATAAAGCAGAAGATAATGGATGTATATATATATATATATATATATATATTATAAATATATATGTGTGTGTGTGTGTGTGACTATATAAGTGTATGAGTGTGGGTGTATATGTGTGTGTGTGTGTGTGTGTGTATATATTTATATGTATATATAAATGGATGTGGTAGAGCTACTGTAACGCTGTTGATCGGTGCATGCTGGGCTGAAAAGGTTCCAGGGTTCCAGGTTTAGTTCTTATTAATTTGTTATTTTTTTTGAGCCGCTCCACCCTGGACATGTCTGAACACGCCGGTCAAAGCACAATAGTCATTTGTATGAGCGTGAAGAGCGTATAACAGCATGCGGGGATATTACCCGGGTACGAGGCATGAGACCCATAACACCTCGGAACCACCAAGAGTTCCCACAGTGATGATGTGAGGGTCAGACGAAGAACCTTATATGTTTCTATTATTATTATTATTATTATTGTTATTATTCATTCATTCATTCATTATCTCCCGCTTTATCCTATATTATGGGGGGGGGTTCCCCATGCCCATCAAGGGGAGAACATCTCGGGTGCTGGGCAGATACACCCAGGACAGGGCGCCAATCTATCGCTGGACACACACTCACTCACACACAGACACTCTATATGGGGCAATTTGGAGCATTCAATTGACCTTGATCCATGTTTTTGGACTGTGGGAGGAAACTGGAGAACCCGGAGGAAACCCACGCGGACACGGGGAGAACATGGAAACTCCACCCAGATGGGGATTCGAACCGAGAATCCCTAGTGCTGAGAGGAGAACATGCCAAACCACTAAGCCACCGTGCCGCCTATGATTATTATTATTGTTATTGGACGGCATGGTGTCTTAGTGGTTGGCATGTTCTCCTCTCAGCACTGGAGATCCAGGTTCGGATCCCCATCTGGGTGGAGGATACCGCAACCCTAGTAAAGGATAAAGGGAAGATGATGGATAATTTTTTTAAATAATATTATATATATATATATACAAAATATACAGAAATTGAAATGTGGCTCAGCACTTTGGTATGTTCTCCTGTGACACCATCCATCGTACTTTCATGTTTTGCCGCTGGATCTTTAATTTCTATAGGAGTTCAACACCGATGCAAGTCTAGAACCTGAATACCGTGTCCATTCCCCACACCCCGCTCCATCCCCACGGGTTCTGCTTCAGGGTTGTATATTAGAACCTCAGGAGAACCACAGGAGAACCTTGTATCTCGGTGAAGCCTTTTTCCCAGCGTTGTGGAGCGTGTCCGTGTAGGTGGTGGATCAGTCGGTGTGGAACGTTGCTCAGAAACCCTGACTCACCGTCCAGCACGGTTCACTTGAAAAACAGCCAGGAGAGGCAAAGGTCAGGGTTCTGCGTTCCGCGCAGGTCACCGGAGTTCACCAGAGGGCGACGTGGTTCCACGTGTCTCGATGTGAAGAAACCGTTTACGGGAACGCAGAGGCGTCCGGACGAGAATTTGCTTATTGTGTCCCAGCCTGTGTGTACAGACGTCCTGTGTGTGTGTGTGTGTGTGTGTGTGTGTGTGTGTGTGTGTGTGTGTGTGTGTGTGTGTGTGTGTGAGATTCCATTACAACTTCCAAATCATTTACAGTTTGGAAGAAGGAAATGATGAGCGCATGGGAACGCAGCATCATCGTCTCTAAATATAGTCCCGTCCTCCCGTCCTTACTGTAAGGACGATAACGCCGAGCGTGACTCAGCTGGTGATCCTCACGCAGGAACCCGTCCCGTGGTTCTCCTCAAACGCAGTGCAGCCGTGAGGCGCAGAACCTCATGAGCACACCACCCAACCTTCCACCACCGACTCACAAGCTCCTCCGTGACCGGGATAGGCCGCAATCCGCGCCGGGTTCTGTTCGGTTCACCTGGTTCCACCTCAACACCTGATCTCCTAACGTCGGTTCTGCGGCCGGTTGTTCAGAAGACACTCCCGCATCTGCAACGATCTTTGATCTCCGAAGCCTTTGATCTTCTTTATGATGTAATGATGATGTCATGGTCTCGTATTTGTTCTCCGTCTGACAAAAAAATAAAAAAATAAAAAAATTTAGAAATCGAGTGCGTGCCCCTTGAAAAAACACGGTTGGTGTTCCAGACCCTCAAACCGTTCTAAGAAAGTGACGGGATAGGAACAGGGGTGTTCTTGGTATAGGCTCGCTGTCCAAAGTCCAACATTCATTCATTCATTATGTTCCACTTTATCCTCTATTAGGGTCGGGTGGGGGGGGGGGGGTTCCACATGCCCACCCGGGGGAGAACATTGTGGGCGCTGGGCAGATACACCCAGGGGGGGTGGGGGGCAATCTATCGCTGAGCACACACTCAATCATACACTATATATATATATATATATAAATGGGGCAATTTAGAGTATTCAATTCATCCTGAGGTGGCATGGTGGCTAAGTGGTTGGCATGTTCTCCTCTCAGGGAATCCAGGTTTGAATCCCAATCTGAGTGGATTTGCATGTTCTCCCCATGTCCACATGGGTTTCCTACGGGTTTTCTGGTTTCACACTCCATATGGGGCAATTTGGATCATTCAGTTTGCCTTGAATACACATTTTTGGACCCGGAGGACACCCACACGGACACGGGGAGGACATGGAAACTCCACCCAGATGGGGATTCGAAGCGGGAATCCTTAGTGCTGAGAGGAGAACATGCCAATCACCAAGCTACTGTGAAAGTCACCGTATGTTTGTGTAAGTATAATGACTTTGTGAGGACCATCAGCGCTGTAGGAGTCTTGTGGGAGTTGATTCATGAGTCATGAGTCATTGTGATTTTTCCTTATTGAATTCAAACACGGTGCCATTTGAATCATTTAGAAAGAGGACGATGTGATGAGCGTCCCCCGCGTCGTTAACGGTGGGCTTTCCCGTGATTCACTCGCCGCGTCGTTAGCGAGCAGACGCAGACGCAGCCGCAGTCGGCGGCGTTGCGCCGAGCGATTCGTGACTCACGACGACTCCTCATCAAACCCATAAAGCTTACACGAACCGCTATGAGTCATTTGTCAGGAATCAGACGGTTCGATCCGCCGCGACGTCACAGCGAGTGAGTCGGGACTCACCGGCGCCCTCTCTCTCTTCGTTTCAGAAGTACAGGGTCGACATGCCCGGCTCCAGCAGTGCCTTCATCCCAACCATCAACGCCATCACCACCAGTCAGGACCTGCAGTGGATGGTCCAGCCCACGGTCATCACCTCCATGTCCAACCCGTACTCGCGCTCGCACCCCTACGGCCTGTCGGTCACCAACGGGCCCGGCCTGCTCGGCCACACGGGCCTGACGCGCCCCGGGGTCATCCGCTCCATCGGCGACGCCCGCGGACGCCGCAAACGGGACGAACAGGTGGGTGCCGTGTCCTTTGGAGGGTGGAGGTGGAGGTGGAGGACGGTGGTGGACGTCCTGACGTTCTCGCTTTCTCGTCTCCTGAACAGCTGACCCCCGAGGAGGAGGAGAAGAGACGGGTGCGGCGGGAGAGGAACAAACTGGCCGCCGCCAAATGCCGCAATCGGAGGAGGGAACTCACCGAGATGCTTCAGGGGGTGAGTCCAACTGTCCTGTTACGCTGACTGGCTCGACGTTCCGATTCCTTCCAGGGATGCTTGGCGGGGGGGGGGGGGTCGGTGCAGCCATGCCCATCCAGGGGAGAACGTTTCGGGCGCTGGGCAGGTACACCCAGGAGAGGGCGCCAATCTATCACTGCACACGCACTCACACTAACAATATATGGGGCAATTGAGAGCATTCAGTTTACCTTCAATACATGTTTTTGGATTGTGGGAGGAAACCCACACAGACACGGGGAGAACATGCAAACTCCACCCAGATCGGGATTCCAACCTATATCCCCAGCGCTGAGCGGCGAACATGCCAAACCACTAAGCCACCTCAGAGAGAATGTTTTGCATGTTCTCCCCTTG
Source organism: Corydoras sp. C115 (assembly GCA_019802505.1). Taxonomy (NCBI): domain Eukaryota; kingdom Metazoa; phylum Chordata; class Actinopteri; order Siluriformes; family Callichthyidae; genus Corydoras; species Corydoras sp. C115. Next base: position 400,207 of record JAFMOC010000193.1, on the reverse strand, counting down.
TCCGCATTAGGTTCTCTGGTTTCAAACTCCATATGGGGCAATTTAGAGCATTCAGTTCACCCTGAGGCGGCACGGTGGCTTCGTGGTTTGGTATGTTCTCCGCTCAGTGCTGGGGGTTCCAGGTTCCCAATCTGGGTGGTTTTGCATGTTCTCCCTATGTCCACGTTGGTTTCCTTTAGGTTTCACACTCTATATGGGGCAATTTGGAGCATTCAGTTTACCTCAAATCCATGCATTTGGACTGTGGGAGGAAACCGGAGGAAACCCACGTGGACACGGGGAGAACATGCTCCACCCAGATGTGGATACCAACCTAGATCTCCAGCGCTGAGCGGAGAACATGCCAAACCACTAAGCCACCGTGTCACCAATGGCGCGTTCTTAAATTCTTATATATGGAATGGGGCCACTTTAGTAGAGACAACGAAAAGCGTCTCTCCTGTCCAGCAGAGGGCTGTGTGAGGTGGCCAGACCCCCTCAAGTGAGACGTTGTTGTTGGTATGTTCTCCCTTGGAAAACATAGCAGACCTTATTTTATTAAGAATAAAGGTTCAGGTTTTAGTTTCTGTCTGAAGGAGGACGAAGGTCGGAGGTCCGAATCGCGGCGTGTGAATCTGGCGGCGTGTCCGCCCCATCCGCCCCGTCCGGGTCGCCCCGACCCGCTTAACCAAACCGAGAGGGGCGGAGCTCCAGAACCCACCACATCTGTCCGCCTGTCCGCCCCATGTGAGGACTCAGTGTTGTCTGGCGTCTCATGGGAATGCCCCTTCTCTCAGACAATGCACACTGATCTAATTACCTCCCGAATGCCGTCCCGCCAGCCGGCGGGCCGAAACTGCGGGGCAGGAATGTGCCGCGGGGGCAACGGCCGACGTCGCCGATTGTCTGTGGAGGAAACCACACGGGACGCCGCCGCCACGCCGCGCCGGTCGCCATCCTTTATCCTCCGCCTCAGACTTCGCCAAATAAGGAACTGTCATAAATCCGGTCGGGCCCCGCGGCCCCCCCGCAGCCCCCCCGCCCTCCTGTCCCGCTGCGTTGCGTTTCCTCATTCCAGCGTCGCGGAGACGAGGCGCTCAGACGGACCGGGGACCGTTTACGGCTCGTCTGGTCCCGCCGTCTGGGTTCCACCGGCAAGAGATCGGTGATACACCAAGATCACAAACGGTTCCACCTCACAGGACGTGGACCTCCAATGGACACGCCTTGGGGTGGGGGTGGGGGGTGGGATGGGCTTTACTGGCTTTACTTAATACATCAACTGAAGTATTAAGACTATTTTGTCCAAACATCTAGAAGAACATTTGGAAGATGTTGGCTCTTCGTTCTAGTTCGGTCCCGAAGGTGTGGGACAGACTTACGTTACGAGATCCGTGTGGACCAATCAGGTTCTTCCACACCAGATTTGAAGACCGTTCTCATTTGGGGACCAGACATCCTCGTTGTCCTCCACTGAACGTCTCTAGAACGTGTTGGAACGTCACGTTTTAAGCTTAAAGTCAGGGGCGTCCAAACCGATTGCAACGAGAACCAATGGTTCCTCCTGATATTTTTAAAGTTTAAAAGTTGCGCACTGTTCTAGAGCAATTTTCATCGTCATGTTTATCTTCGTCTCCCAAATGGCATCGTAAACAAATATAATCAACGCAAAATCTAAAGACACAATTCCTTCAGATCTGGAGAGACGGAGGACAAACTGTGAAATACCACTTTAACGTATTTTAATTTAACTCTAAGGTCGAGCAGCTCCTCTGTCGCGGTCATGTCGTCAGCACCTCTGAATAAAATCTGTTTTCATCGAAGGCTAAAGAGAAATCACCAAAAAACAACCCCTCTGCTGCCCCCTGGCGGCCTCAGAATATCTGACAATACGTCCAGTATTAGAATCTAGAATCTAGTATTAGAATGATGCTGCCATCGCTTGGTAGGAAGCGGAATTACATTTTGAACGGTTTATATATATATATATATATATATATATATATATATATATATATATATATATATAAATTTTTAATTTACATAAAATATATTACATTTACATCATTTATATTTATTTACACAGATAGGATTTGAATGATGCTGCCGTCGTGTGGTAAAAGGCGGAATTACATTTCAAACGGTTTATTTATTTATGTATATTTATTATATATTATATTTTATGTATAAAAAATATCTTATATTTATATAATAATTTATATTTATTTACACAGATAGGATTTGAATGGTGAAAGGTGGAATTTCATGTCAAACGGTTTATTTATTTATTCATTTATTTATAGCGAGCCATAAATGACACATTATAAGCCCGGGCCGGGACTTTGGACATGCCTGCTTTAAGTGTATTTATATTATATATATATTTATATTAAATCCTGGTTTTAAATGATTAAAGGAAGAGATTTTTGGATTGGAACCTATAAACCCGCTCTAATAATTTGTACATGTTTTTTTTATTTAGGAAACTGAAAAGCTGGAGGAGGAAAAGGCGGACCTGCAGAAAGAGATCGAGACGCTGCAGAAGGAGAAGGACAAGCTGGAGTTCATGTTGGTGGCCCACAACCCGGTGTGCAAGCTCCCGCCGGATGAGCGCCACCACGCGCTGTCCGAGCAGTGCACCCCGTTATCCCTGACCATGCGCCCCGGCGTGGGGTCTCGGTCGGCTCTGAGCGCCCACAATCCCATTGTGGTGAAGCAGGAACCCCTGGAGGACAACGGCGAGGAGGGACGCGTCAAAAGCCAGCACTCGGTCATCAAGCCCATCTGCCTGGGCGGCGGGATGTACTGCACGGACGGCGACAGCCTCAACACCCCGGTGGTGGCCGCCTCCACCCCGGTGTCCACCCCCGGCAACCCCAGCCTCATCTTCACCTATCCCAACATGCTGGAGCCCGACAGCCCGTCGCCGTCCTCCGAGTCGTGCTCCAAGGCCCACCGGCGCAGCAGTAGCAGCGGAGACCAGTCCTCGGACTCGCTCAACTCGCCCACCCTGCTGGCCCTCTGAGGAAGGCCTCGGCGGCCGCGACCTCGCCCCATTCCACTCAGCACTCTAAACCGGCCGCGCCCTCGGACGGGACGGCCACCCAGGGACCTCATCTTTACCGAGCCGAGAACCCTCAAGGGCTACTTTGCTTATTTTAACGGAACGTCTCAGAAGGGAAAAAACTTTTTACTTAAGTGTTCGTGACACTCGCCATTTCGTGGACTGACAATCGTTAAGGACGGGGCCTCCGGTCGCGAGGAGACTCGCGGGATCTCGGACGGGTTAAATAAAATAAAATAGAATAAAATAAAGTAAATAGGCGTGTGTGGAGTTCGGTACAGGCTACGAGTCTTTCGAGCGGCGGGAGGCTTTCGGTTATATTTATGAGCCGTGTGGTATCGTCTGCTTGTGTGATATTGTCCTGCTGTTTGAATTCCTATCGCGGGTTCACTGGATGACCCCGCCGTTCCTCGCTGTCTCAAAGGATGGGAAAAAAAAAAAATACACAACATGTATTACGGACGGCCTTGACACCCCCCCTCCCCTCCCCGGCACTATGAGAAAAACACAAAAAAACAAACTGCAAGACCTTATTTTTGCTACACGAAAAAAAAACCAAAAAAAAAAAAAACCAACAAACACACTTTACTAAACTTAAAGTCAGGGATATCTTTTTTTTTGTTGTTGTTGTTGTCGTCGTCGTGCGCGAGTCGCACGAAACGTCACGACGAAAGCCATTGCACAAGACGACGTACAAGTCGCGCCGGAACACGGGAGCGCACACAGCCATATTCGGTCCAGCCTCGAACCCTTCACTGCGGCAATACAGCTTCTTCATGGGACGACACTGTGGTATCCAACGGGAGACCCTTTTATACGGTTACGCTTTTAATGACTCCATAGACAAGAGACCGGGACCCCCCACACCCACCCCGACGACGAGCCGCGTGGACCCCCCCGGGGGGGGGCCCCTAATCCGAGGCCCCGTGCGTGGCGAAGAACGGAAATCCGTTGCAATATTCCTGAGTGAGCTGTTTACTTCGAACATTCCTCCGGGACGCCGGCGAGCGGACCGAGTGGTCAGCGACGTGGATTTGAAGGAGACACTTTTTATTTATATCGGGATTCGGAATCAGAGGTTCGGTCGGAACGAAATACCAAAAACAATTAAATAAAATAATAAAAAGGGAGAGCGTGTGAGGACGGCAGCCGTACCTGCGAGTCCTTTCGAAAAAGCCATCTTTGAACCCCAATGGAACCCCCTTTTTTTTTACCTCTGGAATTGCTTTGGAACTTTTTTACTTCCAAAGAATAACCCCCCCCCCCCCCAAGACAAGAACAGCAATATGTACGCCAGTGTTCGTTATTTAAATGGATTCTAATTACAATAAATCATGCCATTGTTATTCTTCTGAATAGTCGTACTCGGTTGGGTTCGGTTATGTCGGTGGGTTCGCTTCTTCGTTCCTCTTGCTTTGTTCTGTAGGCTCGCGGCTGGATGCACCTCTCTCATCCCCCCCACCCCTGCCCCCCCCGACGCAATAACCACGGACAGCCATAAGCACAAATGCACTACCCCCTCGCGAAAGAGAGACTTTCAGATCGGACCTGAGACGCAAAAGGCGCCGTTTTCCGCCCAGGCCTGGCGGATATATGGGATCACGTGACCCGGTCCTTGAGTCCCTCGTACCCGGAGCCCGGTGAGCCAGGTGCATTCAGAACCCGCCGCTTCTCTGTGTTTATGTTCTCGATGTGAGTGAACGACTCGACGTACTTCTCTTGATCTGATGATGTAATGATTCCTGATTATTTACTTCGGTTGGTGTTAAGAGTGAAAACTCTTTTACCTTTTTGTGTTTTGCGGCCGTGTGTGTGTGTGTGTGTGTGTGTGTGTGTGTGTGTGTGTGTGTGTGTCGTGAACACGTCTTACTTTCAATAAATATCAGAGTCGGAGCCGACTGCGTGATGCGTGTCGTTCATCCTCAAGACCGAACACTGAAAGAAAGAAAGCCCAGAGACTCGGGTCCAGAAACCAAAATAATAAATGGGTTCCACATGCCCATCTAGGGGAGAATCGGGCGCTGGGCAGATACACCCAGGACAGGGTGCCAATCCATCGCTGGGCAGACTCTCACTCACACACACACACACACACACACTCTATATGGGGCAATTTGGAGAATTCAATTGACCTTGATCCATGTTTTTGGACTGTGGGAGGAAACCAGAGAACCACTATGCCACCGTGCCACCCTTGCTTTTTTTTAATTCATCCATTATCTTCCACTTTATCCTCTACTAGGGTCGCGGGGGGGGGGGGGGGGGGGGGGGGGGGGTCCACATGCCCATCCAGGGGAGAACGTTTCGGGCGCTGGGCAGGACAGGGGGGACCCAGGACAGGGGGGCAATCTATCGCTGGGCACACACTCACTCACACACACACACACGCTCTATATGGGGCAATTTGGAGAATTCAATTGACTTGATCCATGTTTTTGGACTGTGGAAGTAAACCGGAGAACCCGGAGGAAACCCACGCGGACATGGGGAGAACATGAAAACTCCACCCAGATTGGGATTTGAACCGGAAATCCTTAGTGCTGAATGCACCTTGCATTTTTTATTGTTATTTTATAAAATTTTATTTGCAACAATCAAAAACTCAAATTTAGTGGAATAACAAAATGTTTCGTCACAAATCAGGTGATTTTTAAAGCTACTAATTATTGTGAATGAGTCTGATTTTTAAGAATTAAAAGGCAAGCTCATTAGACTGAATTAAAACGAGCGAAATATTAACCCCCCCCCCCCCCCCCGTATTCTGTTAAATGACTTGTTCTTTAATTAATTCTGCTTGTAAAGTAGAACATTAGGTAGAAAGTTGGCTATTTATCCTTCAAATAGAAAATTAATTAATTACCACTCATTAGTTAAGTCATTGGAAAATATTTTTTATTGATTCATGTGTTCCACCAAGGTGGTTTAGTGGTTGGCATGTTCTCCTCTCAGCGCTGGGGATCCAGGCTCGAATCTCGATCTGGATGGAGTTTGCATGTTCTTCCCGTGTCCGTGTGGGTTTCCTCCAGGTTCTCGGGTTCTCTCGCACAGTTCAAGAACATGAATTTAAGGTCAATTAAATGCTCTCAATTGCCCCATATAGAGAGAGAGTGAGTGCGTGTCCTGTGATAGATTGCCCCCCTCCCCCCACACCAACAACACACACACACTGCGACCCTAGTAGATGATTGAGAGGCATTTTTAATCTTGAAGTTCGAAAAATTAATCAAATTAATTAAAATATATAAACTCTACGTTGTCGATCGACGGTAAATGTACAAGTTTGACTTAAAAATAATCAGTCTTCTTTTAGTTGTCGGCACTAAGGAGATTTCTTTTCCAATGGCGCCACCTTGTGACAAGTAAATGTAGTAAATAAGATCGGCTTTAAAGAAGCAGATACTTGTGTAAGTTAATAATAATAATAATAGTAATAATAATAATTCTGTTTAAGTTTTAAGTTAATTTAAACAGAAACATTTTAATAAATCTCTATTCGTGTCATCAATTTCACTAATTTAATTAAGTGGCGGGAAACCGAAAAGACCAATGAGCAGCCGCGCTCTCGACACGTGATTACATGACCGGCGCTGATTGGCTGAAGTTTGTTTGCTCAGAACTGCGTTCGTTTCGACGCCGCGTGCAGCGCGCGATAGAAAGTAAGTTAAAAACCTCACAACAAACTTCAATTCAATTTAAATAAAGTTTAAATCAGAAAGCCGACGTGCTGAAGGGTCACGTGGATGAGATGTTCAGCAAAAGAGAACGTTACACTAGAGTAACGGTGTTCCGAACAGTCTTCATTACAGGCTCCTCCTCCTGATTAAAACGGTTGGTATTTGGTATGTTCTCATTTCTCTGTAATGATAACATACACTAGAGTTACACTCACAAACTCACACTGCCCAATCAAGTTATATAAAATAGTTTATTAGAGTCACATCGAGGTCGTATTGTTCCTCTAGAGGGCAGCACGCTGGTAGTGGTTGGCATGTTCTCCTCTCAGCCCTGGGCATCCACGTTCCAATCCGGGATGGGGTTTCCATGTTCTCCCCGTGTCCACGTTGCCTTCCTCCAGGTTCTCCGGTGTCCTCCCACAGTCCAAAAACGTGGATTCAAGGTAAACTGAATGCTCTAAATTGCCCCATATAGAGTGTGACTGAGTGTGTCCAGTGATTGATTGGCCCTGGATGGTCATGGGGAGAACCCCCCCCCCAACCCTAGTAGAGGATTCCCTCTGTGAGGGTGTAGGATGTTTCGGGGTGAACTGTGTCCTGTGACGTCGCTTCATTCAGTGGGCAGTGGTGGCACTCAGACTGCAGTTCCAGATCTCACCACCATGGGGAGCTCATGAGGCTGTAGCTGGTGTGAAGCTGCTGGAATCAGGCTGTCAACAAACACAAACAAAAGGGTTAAAGACTGCCCGATACTGTGGACCAAAGACTGTTCTCTGATCAGCAGAACCCTCACAGAACAGGCTTTATTTAAATTGGGTGGTTGATTAGTTTTGACATGGTGGTGGTGTGTTGACTGAGAATAGAACACCGACCGGCCGCCTGCCTCCTGCTTACAGCATCCTGAGCACTGATGCTGGACGACCCCGAAATGTGTCCTCACTTTAACATGTTAAGCTAATAATAATAATAAAATTAATAATAATAAAAATAATAGTAATAATAATAATAATAAAAAAAAAATAATTATGTAGCTGTGTGAAGATGAATTCCACCAGTTCACCATAAAGCCGCTGAAACAATAGAGTGTCATCATCAGTGACATCACAATACACCCCATAATCAAAGGTAAAGGAAGTTTAGTTATGCACTCCATTATTATTATTTTATTATTATTATTGTTATTATGATTGTCACATTTATAATAATAATAATTATTATTGTCACTTTTATTATTATTATTATTATTATTATGATTGTCACATTTATAATAATGATAATAATAATAATAATTATTATTATTGTTATCATTATTATTATTATTATTGTCACTTTTATTATTATTATTATTGTAACTTTTTTTATTATTATTGTTATTATTATTATTATTATTATTTTAATCATTATTATTGTTATTATTAATTTTTTATTATTATTATCATTTTTATAATTTTTTTATTATTATTATTGTTATCATTATTATTATTATTATTATTATTGTCACTTTTATTATTATTATTATTATTATTATTATAACTTTTTTTATAATTATTATTATTATTATTATTATTATTTTTTTTTAATCATTATTATTGTTATTATTAATTTTTTATTATTATTATTATCGTTGTTATAATTTTTTTATTATTATTATTTTATTATTATTATTATTATTATTATTTTATTATTATTATTATTATTATTAATATTATTATATATCACAAAATATAAAGCTGTTTTTAGATTTTTAAACTTGTTGCTTTCAGTTCTCTGTTATTTTATAAGAGTGATTTTTTGGGAACCCCCTGCAGAGGTCATGTAGGGTCTGTGTGTGGGACCTGTTCTCCAGAGCAGGTTCTGTCGGGCTTTAATGAAGGCCATTATATCTGCGTCCGTCTGCTGGTCTCCTGTCAGAGGGATGGATGGAGGGTGGAGACCCGACGAGGACGGAGCTCTGAAACGAGAATTAATTATGACATTTATACAGAATGTGAATAAATTATTAATGAAGAAGAGCTCTATTAAGTTCCTGATGTTGGAACCAACGCAGAAGGTTCCTCTATGGAACTAAATCAGGACTGGAACGTAGACTAATGTTCTGAAAGATGTAGGGTTCCATAGGTCTGTTAAAAAGCTGCTGCAATGCTGCCCTCTTGTGTTGTAACAGTGGAATTGCATTGCAATTGACATTACAGTGCTGTGACGTCATGACGTCTTGACTGGCTGCTTTGATAGGTCATAAAGTTAAAGGTTTAAAGTTCCAGAGCGTCTAAGAGCGTCAGTCATGTGGAGAACCTTTAAAGAACCTTCATTTTGTGGAATCACCATAAAAAAAAGACTTGGCTTTGGGTTGCCATGTTCACACAAATCGCTCTTTTATTAAAGCCGGAGAACCCGTTGCGGTATGACTGCCGGGGTAACCGTACTGTACCTCGTCTCAGGGGCCGGTTCCACGGTCTGAGTTCCGTGTTCTGAGTCCAGTGCGCTGCTGGAGAGATCACATGACCCTGCACTTCTAAACAATTATGATGTTAACGTTAGTTTCCTTTCATGAATCATTAAAAAGCTCGTTAATGATGTTCATTAATAATCCCGATGACGATGGGCGTGTGGAGGGCTCGTCGCCGTCTCACCTGCGGGGGGTTCCAGACGGAGAACCGCTTCGTATCGTATGATTCGTCTGAAAAACAACCCAAAACATTCATTCATTATCTCCCGCTTTATCCTCTATTAGGGTTGCGGGGGAGGGGGGGAAAGTGTTTCCCATGTCCATCCAGGGGAGAACGTTTTGGGCGCTGGGCAGATACACCCAGGACAGGGGGGCAATCTATCACTGGACACACACTCACAAGCACAAACACACTCTGTATGGGGCAATTTGGAGAACTCAATTGACCTTTATCCATGTTTTTGGACTGTGGGAGGAAACCGGAGAACCCGGAGGAAACCCACGCGGACACGGGGAGGACATGTAAACTCCACCCAGATGGGGATTCCCTAGTGCTGAGAGGAGAACATGCTAAACCACTAAGCCACCGTGCCACCCAACCCAAATCAATTTCATTTAATTATTATACTGTGGATTAGTGATTGGCATGTTCTCCTCTCAGCGCTAGGGATTCCCGGTTCGAATCCCAATCTGGGTGGAGTTTTCATGTCCTCCCCGTGTCCGCGTGGGTTTCATCCGGGTTCTCCGGTTTCCTCCCACAGTCCAAAAACATGGATCAAGTCCATTGAGTTCTCCAAATTGCCCCATATAGAGTGTGTCTGTGCGTGTGAGTGTGTGTCCAGTGATAGATTGCCCCCCCTGTCCTGGGTGTATCTGCCCAGCGCCCGAAACGTTCTCCCCTGGATGGACATGGGGAACCCCCCCCCCCCCACGACCCTAATAGAGGATAAAGTGGGAGATAATGGATGGATGATTATCATACTGATCAGCGGTCAGTGTAACGGTCCGCCGCTCTGGTTAGACGTTATGATGTCATAAGACGGCGTACCGGTTGCTTGGACACTTCTTGGCTCCACCAGTCTTCGAAGTCCTTCTGAAGCTTGACCTTCGACCTCTGGAGCAAATACTGTAGATGTTCGATTTCCGTCCTCTTGGCTTTCAATCGTCCGAAAGTGTCTTTATACCTGAAATGGGGTCAGATCAAAGGAGACGGGGACACTCATCTATTGGTCAGTACAGTTTGGTGTGGTGGACGTTCAGTGGTTGGAGTGTTGGGCTGTCAATCAGAAGGTTGGGGGTTCAAATCCCAACTCCACTGAAGTCACCAATGTGGGTCCTTGAGCACGACCCTCAACCCTCATTGCTCCAGGGGGCGCTGGACCAACCAACCCAACCCATCTTTGATTGATTGGACAGGTGCGTTCTGTGGAGTCCGGTGTCCATCAGGAGAACAAACCAACTCGTCTCTCACCTGGACTTTTCTTCTTCGATCTGCTTGCGGAGTTTGTTCTCCACCGGATCCGGAGTCGCGTTCGATTCTCCATCGGAACGGATCTCCGTCACACCTGGATCATCAGACAGAGATCATCATCTCACAAGTTTAAAGTGAAATGATGGAACATGTTCTCCACGGTTCCTCCACCAACTATTATCCATCCATCCATTATCTTCTGCTATCCTCTATTAGGGTCGGGGGGGGGGGGGGGGGGGGGGGGGGAAGGGTCCCCATGCCCATCCAGGGGAGAAAGTTTCGGGCGCTGGGCAGATACACCCAGGACAGGGGGGGCAATCTATCGCTGGAGACACACTCACTCACACAAACACACACACTCTATATGGGGCAATTTGGAGAACTTAATTGACCTTGATCCATGTTTTTGGACTGTGGGAGGAAACCGGAGAACCCGGAGGAAACCCACATGGACACGGGGAGAACATGCAAACTCCACCCAGATTGGGATTCGAACCGGGAATCCCTAGTGCTGAGAGGAGAACATGCTAAACAACTCAGCCTCCGTGCCGCCCTCGCTTCTATTATAATACTAATAATAAAATAAAAAAAAAAAAAAAAAAAAATACATATATAATGGTGCGGCAGATTTCCGGTTCGAATCCCCATCTGGGTGGAGTTTGCATGTTCTCCCCGTGTCCACGTGGGTTTCCTCCGGGTTCTCCGGTTTCCTCCCACAGTCCAAAAAACATGGATCAAGTCAATTGAGTTCTCCAAATTGCCCCATATAGAGTGTGTCTGTGTGAGTGAGTGTGTGTCCAGCGATAGATTGGCGTCCTGTCCTGGGTGTATCTGCCCAGCGCCCGAAACGTTCTCACCTAACGCCCCCCCTCCCCCACCCCTGCGACCTTAGAACCCTAGTAGGGGATAAAGTGGAAGATGATGGATGGATTATTATAATAATATAAACTGTGAGCGGTGGGGGGGGGCATTGGGTCTGTTTGCCCTCTTGTTTCTTATTTGCATACAGTTCCCTGATTGGTTCCCACCCGTTATGACGTCACAACCCCGTTCATCTCCAATCAGTTCGTCGGACCCGGTGGTGTGGAACGCTGCAGCCACAGAAGACATTTGCAGATGTTCCGCTGGGGAACCGTCAGGAACGTCGCCCTCAGCCAACCTCGGCACGGAATGGCCTCGCAGCGAGCCACATCTGACGGCGGCGGGCTCGGGCCACCCGCAGAACCCCGGGACCCACCCGCTTTAGGCAGAACGTGACCGAAATACTACGGTCCTCCATAAACACCCCACGCCGTGGGAGGCGGCGGCGTCTCGGGGGCCACGCCCACTTCCCCGTGGGTTTCAGATGCACGCGGAGAGAACCGGGGGTGATGTTCGGCGCCGCTGCCGTGTCGGCGCGGTTCCGTAATGAGAGGCGGCGTCCTCTGAAGCTGCGCTTTGATGCTGGCAGCATGGGGGAGGGTTCTGTAAACCGCCCAGCGTGCCGTGTTTACGTTCCAAAAATGCACCGGGGGCCACACACGCTGTCCCCATCGGGGACAGAACGCCGGGTCACTCGACTGACCGCAATAAAGACCTCTCCCTGTAGAACTGCGGGATTATGGGACTGAGATTAAATAACTGAGGGTTGGTGAGATTATAGTAGAACCTGCAGACTGGAGCACCAGGTGGAACTGAGATTTCAGAACCGTGGGGACGAATCGGTCTCTGAGAATACAAATTTTGTGGAACTATAAGAACCACAATGTTAGAATACTGTATAAACGTGGAACTGAGGTACTGTGGGCTGATGGGACTTTAGAAATGAGGAGCTATAAGATTATAGAACGTGTGGACTGAAGCACTACAGAACATTATAGAACTGAGGAACTCTGAGACAATATGACTAGGTTCTTCGATCTGTAGGACAGATGGTGTACTGTGTGTGGTTTACAGTGTGCAGTGTATGGTGTGTGGTTTACGGTGTGTAGTGTGTGGTTTGTAGTGTATGGTGTGTGGTTTATAGAGTGTGGTGTGTGGTTTGTAGTGTGTAGTGTTTGGTTTATGGAGTGTGGTGTGTATTGTACGGTGTGTGGTTTTTAGTGTATGGTATGAAGTGTGTGGTTACAGTGTGCGGTGTGCAGTGTGTGGTTTACAGTGTGCGGCGTGCAGTGTGTGGTTTACAGTGTGCAGTGTGTGGTTTACAGTGTGCAGTGTGTGGTTTACAGTGTGCAGTGTGTGGTTTACAGTGTGCGGTGTGCAGTGTGTGGTTTACAGTGTGTGGCGTTGCAGTGTGTGGCGTGCAGTGTGTGGTTTACAGTGTGCGGTGTGCAGTGTGTGGTTTACAGTGTGTGGCGTTGCAGTGTGTGGTTTACAGTGTGCGGCGTTGCAGTGTGTGGTTTACAGTGTGCGGTGTGTGGTTTACAGTGTGCGGCGTTGCAGTGTGTGGTTAACAGTGTGCGGCGTGCAGTGTGTGGTTTACAGTGTGCGGCGTGCAGTGTGTGGTTTACAGTGTGTGGCGTTGCAGTGTGTGGTTTACAGTGTGTGGCGTTGCAGTGTGTGGTTTACAGTGTGTGGCGTTGCAGTGTGTGGTTTACAGTGTGTGGCGTTGCAGTGTGTGGTTTACAGTGTGTGGCGTTGCAGTGTGTGGTTTACAGTGTGTGGCGTTGCAGTGTGTGGTTTACAGTGTGCGGTGTGCAGTGTGTGGTTTACAGTGTGTGGCGTGCAGTGTGTGGTTTACAGTGTGTGGCGTTGCAGTGTGTGGTTTACAGTGTGCGGCGTGCAGTGTGTGGTTTACAGTGTGCGGCGTTGCAGTGTGTGGTTTACAGTGTGTGGCGTTGCAGTGTGTGGTTTACAGTGTGCGGCGTTGCAGTGTGTGGTTTACAGTGTGCGGCGTTGCAGTGTGTGGTTTACAGTGTGCGGCGTTGCAGTGTGTGGTTTACAGTGTGCGGCGTTGCAGTGTGTGGTTTACAGTGTGCGGCGTTGCAGTGTGTGGTTTACAGTGTGCGGCGTTGCAGTGTGTGGTTTACAGTGTGCGGTGTGCAGTGTGTGGTTTACAGTGTGCGGTGTGCAGTGTGTGGTTTACAGTGTGTGGCGTTGCAGTGTGTGGTTTACAGTGTGTGGCGTTGCAGTGTATGGTTTACAGTGCAGTGTGTGGTTTACGGTGTGCGGTGGTGGTACCCTGCGCCGCCGTCTGCAGCCTCCTGATCTCCAGCTGCTTCTTTAACTCATCTGGGAAAAGCAGACGGATGAAGAACGTGTGAGAACCCAACAGAACCGGAGCGACCGTGGAACGCAGCGGGTTCTAAAAACACGGACCTCACGCCGAGCCCCGGAACCCGACGCTCACCGCCGACACTCACCGCGGCCGTGGAACCCGCACGCAGCTCTTAGAACGGAAAGACGTGGATCCCGAGTGGAACGTTCCAGATGAAACACGCTGACATTCCTGATGGACCACGCGGTCGGAACGCTCGAGTGCCTCACGCAACGGGAAGCGACCCGGCGCGTCCACCACGCCCCCCGAGAGACGTCCTGACCTGAACCCCGTCCAGCGTCTCCGAGACCACGCGTGGGACGCTGATGAGGCGGCCACATGGTGGCGGTGCGCCGTCGAGAACGTCGAGAACGTCTCACGTTGCGAATGCAAAAAACACACCTGCGTAACGAGACGCCGGGGTCCAATCAAACGAGAGGTTCTAGTGGCGGCCGTCGGAGATCCTTCACACATCGCACATCACGCCGTTTATGAGATCGGAGTCCCGATTCGTCCCGGATGTGGTGGGTGAGGTTGAGGTCGGGACTCTGAGGGCGGTTGAGCTGAGGGTCGGTTGCGGGTCGTTGAAACGACGTTAACGGGACGACGTTGGCCGGGCTCCCCGGGGCCCGCCGGTGAACGGGACCGGACAGATAAATGATGATTGGCTCTAATAGGAGCGCACGTGAGCGTCGCGGCGCCGCCTTAACCGCAACTATGTCTCTCTGCTCGGATTTTATGCAGCGCAGACACCAAAGCACAACACAAACCACCGGCGGCTGAACTGCTGGGACAGGCCCCAAAATCATCCTTTTATCCTCTCACTGTCTGACAGAATGAGGGAACCGTGCTCGAGATGATCGCAAAACAGAACGCTGAGAGAGAGCGGGAGAGAGAGAGAGAGAGGGAGGGAGGGCGAGGGAGAGCGCGAGAGAGAGAGGCTGTCTGGCACGGAACCGAGTCTGCCATTTAATACTAGATAGAACTCAGAGGTTGTAACATTGTTATTGTGAGGAATTATATTAGTCATGGCAACCGTTGTTTAAGGGATTATAGTAGCAAACATTGTTTATGAGGGATTCTAGTAGTAATGGCAACCGTTGTTTAAAGGATTATAGTAGCAAACATTGTTTATGAGGGATTATAGTAGTCATGGCAACCGTTGTTTAAGGGATTATAGTAGCAAACATTGTTTATGAGGGATTATAGTAGAAATGGCAACCGTTGTTTAAAGGATTATAGTAGCAAACCTTGTTTAAGAGAGATTCTAGTAGTCATGGCAACTGTCGTTAATTAGGGATTCTAGTAGTAATGACAACTGTTGTTTATGGGGACTAATAGTAGTCATGGCAACTGTTTGAGGGATTATAGGAGCAAACCTTATTTATGAGGGATTATAGTAGTCATGGAAACCGTTGTTCATGAGGATTTATAGTAGTCACAGCAACCGTTGTTCATTAGGGATTATAGTTGTCATGGAAACTGTTGCTTATGGGGAATTATTATAGAAATGGCAACCATTGTTTGCGGGATTATAGTAATGATAATTATTTATGAGGAATTATAGTAGTCATGGCAACTGTTCTTTATGGGGAGTTATAGTAGTCATGGCAACAACAATATATTGGAGGTTCTAGTAGTTCTGTTGCTTTAATGAACTGTTGGGTCGTTAAATGGTGTTAATCACCCCGAGGCTGATGGGTAAACACACAGTGTGTGTGTGTGTGTGTGTGTGTGTGTGTGTGTGTGTGTGTATGTGTGTGAGGTTCCACTTACTGACTCTGGATCTGGATTGATTCATCTGCTCACCGAGTGCCTTCGCCTCTGCAAACCTGCAACACACATACACACACAACATGAGATACACACTATGACACACACACATACACAACACACACAAAACACACACACAATACACTACATGAAATACACACACACTACACCACAACAAACTCAACACACACAACATAACACACATGACACACAAAACACACACAACACATAACATGACATACACCACACACACAACATAACATACACACACAACACACACATGACATACACACACAACACACACACACACAACACCACAACAAACAACACAACACACATGACATACACACACAACACCACAACAAACAACACAACACACATGACATACACACAACAAACACACACACCACAACAAACAACACAACACACACAATATGATATACACACACAACAAACACACACCATGACATACACACACACACCACAACATGACATACACACACACACACGACATACACACACCTCACAACATGACATACACACACACACACACGACATGCACACACCTCACAACATGACATACACACACACGACATACTGTACACACACAACATGACATACACACACACAGATTATGACCACTCAGTGAACACATGAATGATGAAGTCCAGGTTCAGTCAGCAGCATGTGGGGGACGGCCCTGACCCTCGAGGCAGCGTGAGGGACACAGTGAGCCGGGGGCCCCGCCGTCACCTGAGTGCTGGGACAGGCTCCAGCCCCCCCCCCAGACCTCCAGGTGAATGAAAATCTGACCTGAGTTTCAGGACAGCCTTGTTGTCCTCGATGGTCCCGTCGTCCTCGTGTTCGCTTCGGAACATCTCGAAGGCCTCCTGCCGACCCAATGACATCACTCCTGCAGAGAGAACCGAAGACGGGTGACCCGGTGGAAAGGAGAGCTCAGTGAGGGTCGAGTGGGTGCGGGTCGAGTGGGTGAGGGTTGAGTGGGTGAGGGTGTAGGTGTGGGTGTAGGTGGAGGAGCCAGAAGTTTTCCAGAACGTTCTAAATATAAAGCTCTAAAGACGCTGCTTCTCTGTCTGACCCAGAACACTGAGACGTGAAGCGACATCAGCAGAACAAATGAGACCTCAGACACTAAAGTGGCGTCCATCTGAAGGTCACCGCGGGGTCAGAGACCTGCAATTATCCGTCCACAACCAAACAGCACTCGCACCACCAACACCAACACCCAGACACAAACGGACGCGCCGAAATCAGTACGGACCCAACCTCACCCTCTGTGGTTCACACTGCGTGAACATGTGAGCCCTCCACCGGTGGCGCAGCAGCATACACGTGCCGTTGTAGCCCATCCGCCTCAGGAACGGACAGACGGGCGGCCGAACTGCGTCCTGCTATCGGTTATGATGAAGTGTGTAAAGCTCGAAAAACCCAAGAACTAAAAAAAAAAATCCCCTAAATCTGCAGAGTCTATTTAGGGGGCGCTCATTTTCCCAAAATGACAGCGTTGCCCTCGCAGCTGGCCGAAGCCCCGGAGGCGTCCGGCAACTGCACCACCTCGCATCCAGCAATGTGGCAACAATTACAGCGGGTCACTCCGCCGGGATCGTAAGGTTCTTATTAAAGTCGTGGACTCCTCAGCGTTGCTGCGTCTGTAATTCGGCGAAGAACGTTTGGGAAACCACCTGAATTGTCACAGGGACGCCGTCCTGGGTCCAGAACACCGATGGCCGGTATTAATCCACTGTGGACGACCCGTTCGGTGTCCAAGGAAAGAGGAACCAAAATCGGTCCCGCACCAGACGGGCGAGCGCCCCTGACAAGAACCCCGCGCTGCAGGCCTCGGTCCCGCCACCAGACGGGCGAGCGCCCCGACAAGAACCCCGCGCTGCAGGCCTCGGTCCCGCCACCAGACGGGCGAGCGCCCCGACAAGAACTCCGCGCTGCAGGCCTCGGTCCCGCCACCAGAGGGGCGAGCGCCCCTGACAAGAACCCCACGCTGCAGGCCTCGCTCCCGCCGCCGGACGAGAGAGCGTCCCTGACTAGAACCCCGTGCTGCAGGCCTCTGTACTGCCACGAGATGGGCGAGCGCCCCTGACAACAACCCCGCGCTGCAGGCCTCGGTCCCGCCGCCGGACGAGAGAGCGCCCCTGACAAGAACCCCGCGCTGCAGGCCTCGGTCCCGCCACCAGACAAGAGAGCGCCCCTGACAAGAACCCCCTCGGTCCCGCCACCAGACAAGAGAGCGCCCCTGACACGAACCCCGCGCTGCAGGCCTCGGTCTTGCCACCAGACGAGAAAGCGCCCCTGACAAGAACCCCCTCGGTCCCGCCACCAGACAAGAGAGCGCCCCTGACACGAACCCCGTGCTGCAGGCCTCGGTCCCGCCACCAGACAAGAGAGCGCCCCTGACAAGAACCCCGCGCTGCAGGCCTCGGTCCTGCCGCCAGACAAGAGAGTGCCCCTGACAAGAACCCCCTCGGTCCCGCCACCAGACAAGAGAGCGCCCCTGACACGAACCCCGCGCTGCAGGCCTCGGTCCCGCCACCAGACAAGAGAGCGCCCCTGACAAGAACCCCGCGCTGCAGGCCTCGTCCCGCCGCCAGACAAGAGAGCGCCCCTGACAAGAACCCCGCGCTGCAGGCCTCGGTCCCGCCGCCAGACCTCGGTCCCGCCGCCAGACAAGAGAGCGCCCCTGACAAGAACCCCGCGCTGCAGGCCTCAGTCCCACCACCAGACCAGAGAGCGCCCCTGACAAGAACCCCCTCGGTCCCGCCGCCAGACAAGAGAGCGCCCCTGACAAGAACCCCGCGCTGCAGGCCTCGGTCCCGCCGCCAGACCAGAGAGCGCCCCTGACAAGAACCCCGCGCTGCAGGCCTCGGTCCCACCGCCAGAGGAGAGAGCGCCCCTGACAAGAACCCCGCGCTGCAGCGGCGTTCTATCGTAATGGCAGGCAGAACGTTAAAGCATCTGCTGAAGCGCTCTCCGCCGTGTGAACATCCATCACTCGCCGTGCAGCGCCGCGTCTCTGAGAATCCCATTCCAGCAGAAGGTTCTTCGCCCGCGGACGGCCGGCGTCTGCCAGCGGGCGGCTCTGTAGGGTTCCGCAGGTTCCAAGCCTTGACATCCAGTCAACACCGTTCTGCAGCGTCAGCAGCATCGCGGATCCCTCTGCCCGCCAACGCGTCCTCCGTGTGGAACAGGCCTCGGGGGTTCCACCAGTTGGGGTTCATACCAGGCCTTGCTTTTGGGTCCTATCCCGGCCGCTCCCGTGGGGGAGCACTGTTATTTACTAGAGTAGAAAGCAATATATCTGAGACGTGTGGATACCTTTCAAAACAAACCGCCGTCAAGGTCGCCTCAGGTCACCGTTTTTTAGGCGAACAAATGTAGATTAATTTATTAAATACTCGATGGACGAAAACAGAGACGCGTCTGCACACTACCCCATCCCGTTGTTGCGGTTACCGTCTGATGAGTTGACCGATCCTCCGCTAACTTCCAGCTGGACGCCATCCAGACATCTGTTTGTTTTTTAATAGCCTCCGTTTTTTAGAACGTGCAATTACACGCACCGGTCCGATTACCCAGCCGGGCATCATTAGGCAAAAATGTCCGGGCCGGGCCGGGCCGACGCGGGGCCTGCGGTGGAGCAGCGGGAGCGGGGGCCGGGACCGGGAGCCCCGGAGCCACGATCACAATCAGCGTAATTATCAGGACTGAGGTTTCGGCGTTATTGTTCGGAGAACGCGCCGAGCGGGGGCCGCCGCCAAACACATGGCAGTTGATGGAGGATCCGTCTCGGGATCTGGCGCCCGCGCGGGTTCTCGGGCCAGGCCGTAGCTTCGGGGGGGAAAGACTGTACGCGGGCGAGCGAGCGAGGAAAAGCTTCTGGACTGAAATCCTAAACGGGATCACTGCTCGCAGAACTCCAAACACTCGCCTACAACGTCATGTGGAAGTAATTCGCGTAGACGGGGGTCGGCGTTATTACGCAACACTGCGTACACGTGGACTGGACTTATTAATGAGGTCAGCGTGGAGCCACGGTCACCAGATATACACGTGGTTCTCAGAGTAACTGGAGAACAGTCGTGGAACTGTGGAACCGTCAGCGACCAGAAGACAAGTCTGTGGAACCATCAGCGACCAGAAGACAAAACAAAGCTGTGGAACCATCAGCGACCAGAAGACAAGACAACTCTGTGGAACCGTCAGTGACCAGCAATCATCAGCGACCCCCAGTGGTGGTTCCACTGCTGCACCAGACGTGAATAGTGACAATTAAATTAATTAATTAATTCATTATCTTCCGCTTTATCCTCTATTAGTGTCACGGTGGGGTTCCCCATGCCCATCCAGGGGAGACCGTCTCGGGCGCTGGGCAGATACACCCAGGACAGGGCACCAATCCATCCCTGGGCACACACTCACTCACACAAACACACTCTATATGGGGCAATTTGGAGAATTCAATTGACTTCATCCATGTTTTTGGACTGTGGGAGGAAACCAGAGAACCCGGAGGAAACCCACGCAGACACGGGGAGAACATGGAAACTCCACCCAGATGGGGATTCGAACCGGGAATCCCAAGCGCTGAGAGGCGAACGTGCCAAACCACTAAGCCACTGTGCCGCCCTGTGACAAGGGTTCTCCGGTTTCCTCCCACAGTCCAAAAACATGGATCAAGTCAATTCAATTCTCCAAATTGCCCCATATAGAGTGTGTCTGTGTGAGTGAGTGTGTGCCCAGCGATAGATTGGCGTCCTGTCCTGGGTGTATCTGCCCAGCGCCTGAGACGTTCTCCCCTGGATGGGCATGAGAAATCCCCCCCCACGACCCTAATAAGGGATAAAAAATACGCTAAAGATTAAACCTCTTAATGATGACCTTTAGCGTTGACCTCTACAACCCGCAACTGTACCTCAGGTAGCACCCCACTCCTCTGGTTGCCTGTGGAGACCTGAACTCAACTCCACTGGCCAAGAATTGGAATTTCGATTGCAAGCCAAGTGGCAACAGTGACCTCTACTGGCTGAGCTGTACCGTTCGAGGCATTTGACCTGCTGCGGAACCCCAACAACCAAAGGGCTTTGACGTAAACTCAGCGACGTGAAGGGAACCTTTAGATTGTTTGGTTGCTCGGTGGTAAAAGTTGAGGGTTCAAACCCCAAATCTATCCAAATGTACCCGTGTGGGCCCCTGAGCGAGGCCCTTAACCCTTAATGTTCTTGTGATGCTGTATCAAGGTCGATGGGATACCTGTTGAATGAGCCGTGTCAGGTTTTAACTCACCCCCTGGTCGCCTCGGCAAGTCCTCACGGGTTCCATTCATCATCGTCTCCTCGGTGGCAGGGCAGGGCAACGAGGACTGCGTGGAGCTTTGGGTGCTGCTGCTGAGGTTCTTTAACCGGGCATTGGCGTCTTGGACCTTCTTCTTCTCCTTCTTCAGCATGTTGACTAGAATACCTGAGGGGTTCGGTTTAAGGAACCTTTTTTTTAAGCAATTTTTAGCAAGTCCCCTCCCAACAAGTGGAAAGTCTGTGGAACCACCAAAGACCAGAAGACAAGACAAGTCTGTGGAACCATCATCGACCAGAAGACAAGTCTGTGGAACCATCATCGACCAGAAGACAAGTCAGTGGAACCATCAGCGACCAGAAGACAAGTCTGTGGAACCATCAGCGACCAGAAGACAAGTCTGTGGAACCATCAGTGAACAGTTCTCGGTTCTGGTGATGATGAACGGTGGTGCGGAGCCGCGTGGTGGTGACGGATTAAGGATACTGATCTCGTTGTCGCGCTGGGCGAGCGTGTCCCGGAGCCTCGGCAGCTCGGCGCCGTCTGCGAGGTTGGAGGACGAGGTCACGTCAACGTTCTCCCTCGGGACGTCCTGCTTCTCCTGGATTCTGGTCTGCGAATCAGAAATGCACAGATCGATCACCTCGGATACGAACTGATTGGTGCGTGGATAAAAAGTGGGAGGGACTCGCATGTGCGCACGGTTGTTCTGCGGCAGTTAACAGAGGAACGTGGAGAACATACAGGAGCAGAGTTCATGTTTACGTATGTGCATCAAAAGTAGGAGGAGCTTACTGGGTCAGATGAGTTGTGATGTCACAACTTTTCATAGCGCTTTAATAACGTTGACTTAAATTGCCGTTATAATCTGAGGTGTAGTTTGCATGTTCTCCCCGTGTCTGCATGGGTTCCCTTCGGGTTCTCTGGTTTCCTCCCACAGTCCAAAAACATGGATTCAAGGTGAATTGGCAGCTCGAAATTGCCCCATATAGTGAGTGTGTTCCTGTTGATAGATTGGCGCCCTGTTCTCCTGCAATTGTTCTCCCTGGCTGGGCATGGAGAACACCCCCCACACCCCGTGTCCATGTAGGTTTCCTCCGGGTTCTCCGGTTTCCTCCCACAGTCCAAACACATGGATTCAAGGTGAATTGGCAGTGTGAAATTGCCCCATATATTAAGTGAGTGCCCAGTGATAGATTGGCATCCAGAACGTTCTCCCCTGGCTGGGCATGGGGAACCCCCCCCCTCCCCGGAAGGTGGTGAGATGATGAGTGAGAACCTTCAGCAGCATGAAGCAGAACTGGATCTTCCTCATGTCCGGCCCGAGTTCCAGCGTGGCTTCGGGGTCGGGATCCTCCAAAAACTTCTCGAGCTGTTCCTTAATCCTGGAACGTGAGAACACACCTGATTACAGAAAGCCAAAAGTATGTGGACACTTAATCTCAGAACCTGGTCTCTTTATGGGTTTAAAGCGTGAAACCTCGCACTGGAACCCTGACTGAACCCCAGTCCTGTAGAACATGTACTCTAAGGAACGTTCTCCTTTGCATAAGTGCCTCAAGGGTGTACGCTGGACCACGAGAGCTTTGAGTTTTATTCTTATAAAAAGTTTCATGGAAACCTGTGGAACCGTCTCAGGTTCATCAGGGAAGGAGAACGTGGTGAGGCCATCAGATCCGAAGGCCAACGGGTTCCTCGTCCACTGCCAGCTCCTCCACCCGTCCAAGCGGAGGGAGAACGTCATGCGGACTCAGGAGGCTGACGGGAGGTTCCACTGAAGGTACCGAGTTAAACGCAGAACCTCTCGGAGGGAACCAGGTGGAGACCATGTGGATTAACGGTGTGCAGGGTCGGCCATGATACAGCGCCCCCTGTCTGCACTGATGTTTAGAGGCCCACGTTAGGGTCTTGGGTTCCATGTCCCCGACCTTCCACTCAGTGTGTTTATCTAAAGTTCTGTTTAAACTGTAGGACATGTTCTCAAAATGCCCCCCCCCCCCCCAGAAGTTTACGTTCTCGCAGACAGCTGTTTACAGTCGAGTGAAGTCTGTAATGAAGATAAACGCTACACCATCAGATGTTCTCACAGCGTCGGTTCTGAGACACTAACAGACAGAACCCTCCGCCCGCTGACCCGGGATGACCTCATCCACTCAGAATACACACGGTGCGCCGCCGACCACATGAACCTGCTGAACTGCTCGACCCAACGTTCTCGCCCCGTCAGCCCACAGGAACCACTGTATTGGGTTCCTGTCCTAACTATGGACTGTCAGGAGGTCCACCTGGTTCGTTCCTCCACAGCAGACCCAGTCTCACCCATGATGACCCTTTGAGAAGATGCATCGGCCCCATTCTGGTCTACAGATCTCCACTAGATGTTCTGTAGACCAGAACGGGGCCAATATATCTTCTCAAAGGGTCATCATTGGGGAGTCCGCTGTTGAGGTCCATGAGGTCCTGGGCACCTGGTTCGTCCCTCCACGTCAGACTCCCTCATGATGACCCTTTGAGAAGATGCATCGGCCCCTTTCTGGTCTACAGAAATCCAATAGGTGTTCTGTAGACCAGAATGGGGCCAATACATCTTCTCAAAGGGTCATCATGGGGGAGTCTGCTGTGGAGGTCCATGAGGTCCTGGGCACCTAGTTCGTCCCTACTCCCCGATGATGACCCTTGGAGAAGATGCATCGGCCCCGTTCTGGTTTACAGAACATCTAGTGGAGATCTAGTACTTACCCCTGGATCTCGTCTGGACTCAGCTGGTCGTCCCGCCGTTCCCCCGTCACCATGGCCAGCTCCTGTCTCAAGAACTCGAGCTCCTTCTTCAAACGGACGATCAGCTGTGGAACGAGCAGAACCAAGCCGTTAGACACTTCCAGTGTGGGACCCGGTGTTGAGCCTTGTGGGACACAGCTGGATCAGGGTCCTCGTCCCAGAAGGTCAAAGGTGCGCCCTGAGTCCGTCAGCCCGAACTCGATACCCGTGAGTGTTTGCATGAAGTTGAACCGGGATAAGCCCCAGCTGACGAGGAGAACTGCGGACATGACTATAAATGGAAGCGTGGAACCGTCTCAAACTTTATTTACATTTTTGGCCGAGTCCTTAAAATTCCCGACTCGTCCCGTTTCCCCCGGTCAGAGCTCCTGTATCTGGGGCCTCCGCCCAGCCGGAACCAAGAACCAGCACGCCGGTCACGCGCCTCAGTTCTGCACCGTGGAACCCAGCGGGAACCGCGGCACCCGCCACGGCTCCAAGTATCTGAGAATAAACCAGCGGAGAATGCTGACATCATCACCGGAACGCTTCCAAACCAGACCTGTGGTACACTCTGATACCACGTTCTCAGATTACTGCAGCTCCACGTTCCACAGAGATCAGATCGGATCGAAAGATCAAAGGCTTAATAACAAATAAATAAATAATAAAGTCAAGAACCATTAAGTCCATCAGTAGGACACCAGAACACTGAACGTAGACAGGGACGTCATGGTTTTGGAGCGAGTGTAGAACGTAAGGAGGACCCATTGGATCTCCTCAGGCTCTACACTCACTCTAGAACCCTGAAAAGATGAGAACCAGTCACTCCAATCAGTACTACTCCAGAGAACGCCAACGTGAACAGGAACCTGATGTTACTCAACATTTTTTTGTTGAGTTTTGGAATGCGTGTAGAACCTGAGGAGGAACCATCAGAATCTCTTCAGACCGCCTCAGGTTCTACACATGTTCCAGAACCTTGAATAATAGAGTAGAACCAATCATTCACTCAGTACTACTTCAGAAGAAGAACCTGAGAAGGTCTGATGAGATTCTGATGGTTCCTCCTCATGTTCTACACTCTCCAAAACCGTGAGGTGCTTTTGAAGAACATCAGGTTCCTGTTTACGTTCGTTGTTCCGGAGTAGTACTGATTGGAGTGATTGGGTCTCATCGTTTTTATTCAGGGTTCTAGAGCGTGTGTAGAACTTGAGGAGGTCTGATGAGATGGTTCCTCCTCATTCTTCAGTGTTCAGTGACGTGCAGTAGCAGGAACTCACCAGCGGCGGTGATGTTTTATTAAAGAACACTGAAGGTCACTAAGGTACTAAGAACCAACATGGTTCTGAGGGTAATGGCTCGGGGGGGGGGAGGGGGATCGGGTTGATTGTTGATGTTCAGATCAAGTTTGAAGGAACGTTTGGGTGGAGGATCAGCACATCTGGTTCTAACGACTGTGAAGTCGTGATAAATGGTTAAACGTTAAATAAACAGTGGAACAGTAGCTGTGGAACTCGGACTGCCTCATCACTCAGAACCAAACACGGCCTCCATCACGGCCTCCATTACGGGCCGACCGCAGTGTTCTAAACACTCGGGAACCAATGTTCTTCGGCGTCTGCGTTTTAAAGCGAGGCGGTGGCAGACAGGGGGCGATACTGTGCAGGCCTTCAGAGATGGAGACAGTCGTACCGGACCTCGTTCCACCACGACCTCAAAATCAGGTCTGATGTTTCATTATAAACAATCTGAAGGTTCTAATGGCTGATTTGCAACACTGGCGCCTCCAACAGGAGAACCGCAGAGCACGGGTTAAAGTGTTGATAATGTTTCAAACACAAACCAGAAGAAAACAAACATCTGAGGATGAAGAGAACACTGCAGAGAACGTCTAACTGGAGGAGATGGAGATGATGATGAAGAAGAAAATAGTGGAGGATATGATGGAACAGATGACGAGGGACATGATGGAGGAGATGATGGAGGACATGATGGATGAAACAATGACGGGATGAGGAAAGTCCAGCCTATCCCTTCACTCCAGGCTTTATAGATCCACATGGTGATACCGTGGAGTGGAGTGGCACCTCACAGTGAGGTTCCATTAAAGGACTGGAGGAGAAGTTTCTCTAAAGCTACACCCTGCACCCTACAACAGCTCCACCCTAAACCCTACCACCAACATACTGACAGTAGAGGTGGGGACTTATGCCCCGCCTTATAAAACACCCAGCAATCATCCCGACCAATCAATCAATCAATCAGACAGGATTCGTATCTCATATAAGGTTCTCAGGAACTCACCAGAGCCGGATCCAGTTCCTCGTTGAGCAGAGCCTCGTTCTTGATCAGCGCCACCCTCTGAGCGAAGCGGCAGGTGGAGATCGACTCCTGAGACAAACACAAGGAGGCGCTGTACTCACTGTACTGCACTTTAATAAATACACCCCTCAGTTACAAAAGTACCAGAGCACCATAACCTCAGAGGTAGAACATCAGGAACCATACTAAAGAAAGCTATCTAAAGGTTAAAGGTATCTCTTTCACGTGGTTCTATCTCATGTGGTTCTATCTCATGTAGTTCTATCTCATGTGGTTCTATCTTACTTGTATCATGTGTATCTATCTCATTTGTAATCTATCTCATGTGGTTCTATCTTACTTGTATCTATCTCATTTGGTTCTATCTCATGTGTCTCTATCTCATGTAGTTCTATCTTATGTGGGTCTATCTCATGCGGTTCTATCTCATGTGCATCTATCTCATGTGTTTCTTTCTTATGTGGTTCTATCTTACTTGTATCTATCTCATGTGTACCTATCTCACATGTATCTATCCTACATGGTTCTATCTCATGTGGTTCTATCTCATGTGGTTCTATCTCATGTGTATCTATCTTACATGGTTCTATCTCACACGGTTCTATCTCATGTGGTTCTATCTTACACGGTTCTATCTCATGTGGTTCTATCTCTGCTGTGTCCCCTGTCCTTTATCGTGTGATGAAACCTGCAGGTTCTACAGAACGTGGACAGGAGTGTTTGAACTGGAGACCCGGGTTTGATTCGGGATGAATGATCCTTACGTCCACGTTCCGCGTCTCCACGGAGACGGTGGCGATCATGGTGGTCATGCAGTTCCCCCCCAGACTGTCCCGGAGCACCGAGGTCATCATGGAGTTCCGGTACGGTATGTGGACGCGGTTCTTCTCGGACAGCGCCGTAATGACCTGCAACGAAAACGCAGGGTTCTGCAGCACGTTCCCAATCAGAACCTATTCCTCATGATCCCGGCCGAGTCGGGTCCCGCTCCAGCTTATTAGGTCCTATCCCGTCACCCCACGTCGAGCCGAATCACCGTCGGAATTGGCGAATCGTCCTGTGATGATTCGTTTGGCTCTTTGGTTCCAGCTGTTCTCCGCTACACCTCGCGCCCAACTACACCTCATTATGGTGATTTATTCAGACTGAGGCCACGCCCCCTCGTACCTCACTGCTTTAATACACACTGAGGTTCTCCATATGACGTTCGGAGGTGGAACTTCAGTGTTTGGGTTTGATAATGGGGTTCTACTCGGTCTGGAACATTTAAGAACACCCCTGGGTGCAGCCCCGCCCCTTTACAACCCCCCTCTTGGAACCTTGAACCCGTTCGAATCGGTGAATCGTCCTGCGACGATTCGTTTGAGCGAACCGAGTCGGGAGTCGTTCGGCTCTTCGGGTTCTCACCTGTTCGAGGAAGTGCAGGGACAGGTTGATGTACTTGGCCTCGGTGAGGGTCTGCCCCCCCACCCCGCTCTTCCCCACCCTCTCGGAACCGGCCAGGTCCACGAGGTGGAGTTTGGAGCGGCGCAGCGTGGCCGAGCCCGGCTCGCGGCCGCAGAGGTGGACGGTGAAGATGCAGTGCGAGCGGGTGGAGGCCTGGTTCATAGGCGTCTGAGGGAGACGAGAGACGGGCGTGAGAAGGTGCGACCCCATGGAACCCCCACCCCTCCACCCCCCCACTGTGTAAACATAACGGTATTAATAGAGCATCATCACTAACGACCACTTCACAGTAGAACATCGATAGAGCCGCGTCCCGGCGTTACGTCTCCACGGACCGTCCACCACGCAGGGCTTTTTTGGGAACGCCGAAAATATCCGGGTCGTCCGAGGCCGCGCCGCAGAGACGCTGAGAGGGCGCTTCGGAGCGGAACATCAAAGCCGAGCCACGCCCCGCAGATAAAGGGGCAGTGTGTTTCATGGGATGACATCATCGGTCCGGCCTCGGGTCTCCACGGTTACACTGTGTTGTTTACACCGCAGCACCCGTCAGGATGCAGGGACGCAGTGGAACCGCCTGTGGTTCCCGTCTAACATCGAGCCCTTTGATTAATTTCGGGGTGAACCATAGGGGGGTTCCGTCTGGATCTGTGGTTCTCAAACCGCGCTTCGTCAGATAATGGTATGGAAATACAATACGTTCTATTTCCCGATTCCAAGTTCGAATCCCGATCTGGGTGGAGTTTGCATGTTCTCCCCGTATCCGCATCGGGTTCCCCGGTTTTCTCCCACAATCCAAAAACATGGATCATGGATTCAAGGTGAATGGAATACTGTACAATTTGAAATTGCCCCATAGAGAAAGTGTGTGAGTGTGTGCCCATTGACACACTACACCCAAGGACAAGAACCTTGGTTCTGGTCCTCAACCCTAAAACCAAGTGAACATCTCAAAGTTCTAGAGCTCTATCTTCACCCCAGATCTACTGGATTTGTTTCTCTTGGAACCCTGAACCCTGACACGGCCTACGGGACTTGGGTTCGAATCCGGTGAACGTTCCTCACCTCTGCGATCATCCGATTGGTGTCTCCGAGGAACAGCAGATTCAGAGCCTCCTCCTCATTGGCCGTGGGTTGCAGCGAGAGGTTCTTCAGGTGGATGTTCTGCTCGGGGTCCTCCCTTATCGTCACCTTGCTGGTGACATAAAAAGTTAATTAGCGGAACCCTAAAACATCCATACACACTTCATTAGAGTTCCAGCTCCATCAGCTGCTCCACAGGAGGACACTGAAATGTTCCGCACAGCGCCTCCTGTGGACACTGTGTGGTTTGTGAGGTCAGACACCGATGTTGGGTGAAGTTCATCCCATTAACACTAATGAGGTTGAGGTCAGGGTTCTCCACACCACACTCCCCCACTCATGTCTTCATGGAAAACCCGTAATGGAGAACCTGATTGATTGACGCTGCGTGGGCCTGAGCGCCGTGTTCCGCCGCCGAGCGTGTTCATGATTATGAGCGCTGGCTGAAAACACAGAACCCGGACGGTTCCAGCTGTTTGAGTGTCTCCTCTGTGTGGTCAGCGGTGGGTACTGTCTATTTCCAGCAGGGTGTAATTAGTGGTACCGAGAACCCTGAGCCGGGTCCCCAGAGAGGACGGCGTGGATTACACTGACGGAGAACCGAGGAGAGACAATAAACACATGAAGAACCGATAAATCAAGAGAACAGGACGAGGGGAGGGAGGTGGAGGAAGTGGAGAAGGTGGAGGAAGTAAAGGGAGGTGGAGGTAGTGAAGGAATGTGAAGGGAGGTGGAGGAAGTGGGAGGAGGTGGGGAAAGGAGGAGGACGTGGAAGGGAGGTGGAGGAAGTAAAGGGAGGTGGAGGAGGGAGTGGAGAAGGTGGAGGAAGTAAAGGGAGGTGGGGGACGTGGAGGGAGTTGGAGGAAGTGGAAGGAGGTGCAGAAAGGTGGTGGGAGGTGGAGCGGTAACCTGACCCCAAACCCTACAGTGGACGCAGCTCAAAAGATTCCTTATCTTAGAGCTACAGGAGATCCAGAGTGACCTTCTCGTTCCCGTGTGGGTTCTCTTCTGGTTCCAAAACCTTGTGACCCATCTTCTGACCTCAGGAGAAGATCCAACCGTTTTTAATTTAATTAATAGCGATGGTTTGGATCGGGTGACGGTGTGACGGTCTGCAGACCTTCTGAGGGCCTTCTCAGACCTTCTGAGGGAACTACGTTAGATCTCATCAGGAGGTTCTTACCGTAAATCCTCCAGATTGGAGGCTTCATGTCGGGGGTCCAGGAGATCATATCCCACCTCGTTGTAGATCTCCAGGTACGAGATGTGGGTGGTGTAGACCATGCTGCTGTCCTGGAAACAAATAGGACCGAATGCCATGACCTGCGACTCCAGAAGTATTGAGACGTCAACACGTAACCCCAGCTCTGAGTTGGTTCCTCTCATGAGACTAAGACAGCTCTTCTGGAGACGGGATAGGACTGAATGAGCGACATGAGAAGGTTTGCCTTTGCCTGAGTTTGGGATGCCCACCTGGTCTGGTGTAAGCCACGCCCACGGCCATACACAGATCCAAATACCCCGAGCAGGAGGTGATTCTGAACGTTCGGGTCACATGGGTGGACTCACCTGGCTGAAGTGCTGGTACAGGTAGGCCAGCGTGCGGGGGATGATGCCGCGGTCGACGTAGCGCTCGGCGCCCCCGGTGATGGTGAAGGTCTTCCCGCTGCCGGTCTGCCCGTAGGCCAGTATGGTTCCGTTGTAACCGGCCAGCACACTGCGCACAGATACACCGCCACGTTAGACACGCCCCCTCGTTACCATGCCAACATTGAGTGGAAGGGTTGGCGCCATCAGGAGGTGGTACACGTGGACCCACGATGCCTCTGTCCGGTTCTGAAGGGGTTACCGGCGTGTCTGTAGCGTTGGCGTGGTCGCCTTCGTAAGTGCTGCTTAAAACTGCTGACAGTCCCGCGTTCTCAAGCTTGACTCAATTAAGCCCGACGTTCCCGACGTTCCCAAGCCCACGGAGACAGGCGCCGGCCCTGACGGACGGGTTTAGAGGCGCGTGGGTCGTGTGGGATGCGTTTGGGTTTGGCAGCACCGCAGGAGGTTCTGGGTGCCATTCAGGAAACGCGAGAACGGCAACGTCAGCTGAAGACGCCGCGGCGGAGAACCGACAAATAACGACGTGTCGGAAGCGTCACACGGAGCGGTCTGTCCACGGTTTTAATCATTGGAGAACAGAGTGAAGGGGACTGACTAAGGACTACAGAAAGGAGCTGGAGAACTACAAAAGCCCATCTGTTTGGAGGTCTCGGAACCTTCCAGAACGTTCCGGAACGTCGTGTACTTTGAGAACGCTCACCGCTCCGTCGCGAGCCTACGACTCCCGAGCGCGTCGCGTCGATGGACGTTTGGGAGGAACGTGATGAGCCAGACCCTGAGCTCGGCAGATGATGGGATAGGTCACAGGAAATGCCAACAAACTGGCACCACCCTCAGATCGGATCGGACTTCCTGTCGTCAGTCCTCGTGTTTAGATCAGAGATGTTCTACCCATTACGCTGTTAGTTAGGGACAGCATACACATCCATCCATCCATTATCTAATGCTTTGTCCTATATTAGGGTCGGGGGGGGGGGTTCCCCATGCCCATCATGGGGAGAACTTCTTGGGCACTGGGCAGTTACACCCAGGACAGGGCGCCAATCTATCACTGGACACACACTCACTCACTCACACACACTCTATATGGGGCAATTTGGAGAACTCAATTGACTTTTTGGACTGTGGGAGGAAACTGTAGAACCCGGAGGAAACCCACGCGGACACGGTGAGAACATGGAAACTCCACCCAGATTGGGATTCGAACCGGGAATCCCTAGCGCTGAGAGGAGAACATGTCAAACCACTAAGCCACCGTGCTGCCTGCATACGCATGAAGGTTCCTCATAAAGATTCCCACACGGTGTCAATCCCAAGAACCTTTGAACGTTCTTTACGGACCTTGTCGTTTTTTAGTGTTCCAAGAGTCAGGATTTCAAACCACAAAACATCCCAGTGTGGGCCCTTGAGCGAGGCCCTTGACCCTTATTGCCCCAGGGGTGTGGTGTCATGGTTCTCCTGTTCTCCACCCAGTTGGAACCCTTAAGATAAAAGCCTCTGCCCAACGGTCTGATGTAGGAACCAACTGCAGGACCGCTTAATATGATATTAATAAATCACCGCGAGGCAGCCGTCCATGTCGCGGTTCTTTATAGAGAACGTATCCCGTGGTCGGGTGAGCGTGTGGTTCCCATTACAGCCGCGAGGTTTCACCAGCTTCCTCCCAAATTTATGGAAATTTATGAACCGGCCGAGTCCATAAAGAAAAGCCGTTTGGCGAGGCGGAGGGGGGAGGCCCCGTCGGGCCCCGCCGGCCCGGCCCTCTGCGATGTCGTCATGCTAATTAAAGGTCTCCGGCGCCCACATGAAGGGTGGCGTTGGACAGGCGCTCCGGAATTAAACGATGAGTCATGCGGCGGCGAGGCTCGTCCACCCGGCCCTCGCGCTGGCGCGGGATCAGAGCCGGGACGGGCCAGAACACGGGCGTGAACGAGGACCCAAAGTCTGCGGACGGCGCCTTCAAACGGACCGCCGGTCATCGGAGGGCCGTGACATCATGCGCCGATTTGCATATCCGTGATGTCAGCGGGCGGTCTTTCCGTGCCGCCCGGTGTCGGGTGGTATCGGCTTGCGTCCGCCGCCTGCTGAATTCTGGGTAGTGGTTTGGACCTCGCACATGCAGAACGTGAGGGATCATACTCACTTATCCACCACGGGTTTCGCGATGGCCTCGAAGATCTCGTCCTGCTTGCTGTGTTGATCGAAAACCTTCTGGAACCTGCGGCGAGAACACAGTGAGGCGCTGACGTTCTGTGGGTATACACACACTAACAACCACCCTAATAACACCTGCTCTGTGGGCGTCCTGATCATCAGAGGACATACCAAAGGGGACGTACAGAGTCTGTAGAGGACCAGATGGAGTACAGAATGGAACTGTAGAACTTTGAAGGAGTTCTAGGCGGGGTACCTAATAAAGTGGCCAGTGAGTTTGATTGAATATGAAGAAGGATGGGGGGGTATTTCCTGAACCTATCCCGTCTGCTACACCAGTGGAACCATGTGGGGTGGGGGGGAGGGGGTTCCCCATGTCCATCCAGAGGAGAACGTCCCGGGCGCTGGGCAGATACACCCAGGACAGGACGCCAATCTATCGCTGGGCACACACTCACTCACACAGACACACTCTATATGGGGCAATTTGGAGAACTCCATTGACTTGATCCATGTTTTTGGACTGTGGGAGGAAACCGGAGAACCCGGAGGAAACCCACGTGGACACGGGGAGGACATGGAAACTCCACCCAGATGGGGATTCGAATCGGGAATCCCTAGTGCTGAGAGGAGAACATGCCAAACCACTAAGCCACCGTGCCGCCCGCATACGCATGAAGGTTACTCATAAAGGTTCCCCCACGGTGTCAAACCCAAGAACCTTTGAACGTTCCTTACAGACGTTCCTGTCGTCGTTACCTGAACCTGTAGCTCTCCCGTTTGTTATTAACGAATCCGTCCGCAAGATCTCTGGGAACCACGAACTCCAGGCTGCCGCCGCCCTGCTCCTCGTTTTCCACCGAGTAGACCTGACGAGAACCAGAACCCACACGTCTCCAGATAAAGTTCACCGTGAGGAACCTCAACTCAAACCAGGCTTCAGGCTGATAACTGAACCTCATAAAAACAGAACCCTCGCAGCTTAAACCTCAAAAAACAAGATGCTCTACGTAAGTTTTGGGGTTTTAAGCTGCAAATCTCCATCCATCCATTATGTTCCGTTTTATCCTATAATAGGATCGCGGGGGGGGGGGGTTCCCCATGCCCATCCAGGGGAGAACGTCTTGGGCGCTGGGCAGATACACCCAGGACAGGGGGGCAATCTATCACTGGACACACACACACACACACACACACACACACACTCTATATGGGGCAATTTGGAGAATTCAATTGACTTGATCCATGTTTTTTGGACTGTGGGAGGAAACCGGAGAACCCGGAGGAAACCCACGCGGACACGGGGAGGACATGGAAACTCCACCCAGATGGGGATTCGAACCGGGAATCCCTAGTGCTGAGAGGAGAACATGCCAAACCACTAAGCCACCATGTCCTATTTTTATTTAGTTTAATTTTATTAATTATTATGAGGAAAAGACATTCGTCAATCCACCTGTCTGTCTGTATAATTAACAAACTATGAACTACGTTTAGGGAGCGTAACAGTGTCTTAGTGGTTTAGCATGTTCTCCTCTCAGTGCTAGGGATTCCAGGTTCGAATCCCCATCTGGGTGGAGTTTCCATGTCCTCCCCGTGTCCCCGTGGGTTTCCTCCGGGTTCTCCGGTTTCCTCCCACAGTCCAAAAACATGAATCAAGGTCAATTGAGTTCTCCAAATTGCCCCATATAGAGTGTGTGTGTGAGTGAGTGTGTGTCCAGTGATAGATTGGCGTCCTGTCCTGGGTGTATCTACACTGGATGGACATGGAGAACACCCCCCCCCCCCCCCCCCCCCGTGACCCTGATGGAGGATAAAGCAGGAGACAGATGAACGTTTAGTAATAACAGTTTATTAAAAGTTAAATAGATGAAAAAAGACGAAATAATTTTTTACCTCAGAATTCTGTTTTTTTTTTGTTTTGTTTTTTATTCCAGACGAGATAAAAAGTCAGAATTCTGAGATACCTTTTTATATTATGAGCTTTCATTCAGATGGACTACAGAATGGAACTGTAGAACTACAAAGCCCATCTGTACGATCAGTCAGCTGACCGAATGAAGCGTATGGGTTTTCTAAACAGTTCATTCTGACTTTATTAATCAGTTCAAAAACATAAACCGTTTAATTATTTGTTAATTATTCATTCATTCATTATCTCCCGCTTTATCCTCTATTAGTGTCGCGGTGGGGTTCCCCATGCCCATCCAGCGGAGAACGTCTCAGGCGCTGGGCAGATACACCCAGGATAGGGCGCCAATCCATCACTGGACACACACTCACTCACACACACACTCTATATGGGGCAATTTGGAGAACTCAATTGACTTGATCCATGTTTTTGGACTGTGGGAGGAAACCGGAGAACCCGGAGGAAACCCACGCAGACACGGGGAGAACATGGAAACTCCACCCAGATGGGGATTCGAACCATGAATCCCTAGGACTGGGAGGAGAACATGCCAAACCACTAAGCCACCGTGCTGCCTATTTGTTAATTACATTTAATAAATTATCATTTTTTCATTATCTTCCGCTTTATCCTCCACTAGGGTCGGGGGGGGGGTGCGTTGGGCAGATACACCCAGGACAGGACGCCAATCTATCGCTGGGCACACACTCACTCTATATGGGGCAATTTGGAGAACTCAATTGCCCTTGATCCATGTTTTTGGACTGTGGGAGGAAACCGGAGAACCCGGAGGAAACCCACACGGACACGGGGAGGACATGCAAACTCCACCCAGATGGTGATTCGAACCGGGAATCCCTAGTGTTGAGAGGAGAACATGCCAAACCACTAAGCCACCGTGCCGCCCCTTAATAAATCAAGAGATAAATTAACACTGAAGGCGTTAATGAGGCGACGCCGATCACGTGTCGCGCATGCGCACTCCGCTCACGCTACTCACCGCCGGGTTCTTCTTGGTCGGCTTAACGCGCGCGAAGATCTGAATGGTCTGCCTCACCATCGTCTTCCTCAGGCAGCTAATTTTAATTAATCTAATAAAACTCGTTAACATTAAACACGATAAAACCGTGTCGCTCTGACGCGTTACCGGATCCGTTAGGCTTTTTTTCCTCTTTGTTTATAAGCGTTGCTAGGGAACGGGGGGAGTGACGCGTGACCCGATTGGCTTGTTCCCGCTCTGAGGGGCGGGACGTTCGCGTGAGCCCTCGTGTGATTGGCTGCAGCGTGTGCCGTTCTTTGCGAATCGGAGTCAGACTCGTTGTTCGATGGAATCGACTCGCGGAATAGTTTTGAGAGATCGAGTTCAGTTTTACCTTTAAAGCAGCGGAGCGTCTCACTGATGATCAACCCCCTCATTAAAACCTCATATCAATTAATTAATTAACTAACGGAGAATAACTCGGTGGTTTAGTGGTCAGCATGTTCTCTCAGCGCTGGGGATCCAGATTCAAATCTCGATCTGGGTGGAGTTTGCATGTTCTCCCCATGCATGTGTGAATTTCCTCCCACATTCCAAAAACATGGATTCAAGGTGGATTGAAAGCTCTAAATTGCCCCTTATAGTCTGTGTGAGCGTGTGCCCAGCAACAGATTGCCCTCCTGTCCTGGGTGTATCTGCCCTGCGCCCGAAACGTTCCCCCCTGGATGGGCATGGGGAACCCCCCCCCCCCCCGCAACCTTAATAGAGGATTAAGCGGAAGATAATGAATGAATAACTGCACTTTCACCTTTAAACGACCTGTTAATCCCTTATTTTTCACTCTCTGATCTGAAATAGGGCGGCACGGTGGCTTAGTGGTTGGCATGTTCTCCTCTCAGCGCTAGGGATTCCCGGTTCGAATCCCCATCTGGGTGGAGTTTTCATGTTCTCCCCATGTCTGCGTGGGTTTCCTCCGGGTTCTCCGGTTTCCTCCCACAGTACAAAAACATGGATCAAGGTCAATTGAGTTCTCCAAATTGCCCCATATAGAGTGTGTGTGTGAGTGTGTGTGTCCAGCAATAGATTGGTGTCCTGTCCTGGGTGTATCTGCCCAGCGCCCGAAACGTTCTCACCTGGATGGGCATGTGGAAACCCCCCCCCCCCCCCCCCCCCCCCCCCCCGCAACCCTAATAGAGGATAAATTGTAAGATAATGGATGGATGATCTGTAATACTGGATTTTTGTGCTCAATTTATAACCAAATGTAATATCTTTGCCTCTTTTGTTTGATTTGTCTCTCTTTGTCTACTGTAAGGACAAATGTCCGCAAACATATAGAGAATTCTGGAGGGTTCACAAACTTTGTAATAACCTGAGATAATGTGAGGTGTTGTGAGGACCGCGTGCAGTGAGCTGTAATTCCTGTGTGAATTGATATTTTATGGAGTTGCAGGTGATTGTAAATGTTTCCAGACTTAACTACGGTCTGCAACACACACACACACACACACACACACACACACACACACACACACACACACACAGGATGCTTTAACACACGTGGGGCCGACTTTAACAAGCTCTCCCTGTAACGTGTGTTTGCTTTGGCCGCAGGGTTATGAGCCGTGTCTAGAGACCTCGATTCCCCGTGTTATTGTATATATATATATATATGTGTGTGTATATATATATATATATATATATATATATATATATATATATATAAATGTTCTACGTCCAAAAATAGCAGTCTACATAGGAAGCCTCACCCAGCGGTACCGTATCAGTCGTGTCGGTCCAAACGCTCTGTGGTTGACCACAATGGCCCCGGGTTGAGCACTAAACTGGGATTACGCTGTTATAACGGTTTTATCGCTGTTCTGAGGCCGAGAGAAAGAGAGACAGACAGATGGAGGAGGTATGAGGTATGAGGTATCCCCTGCAGGTCAGTGCGCTCCTCAAATCACCAGAAACAATGCAAACTTCACAGCTTGCTGCTGGAATCTCACCGAACTGCTAATCTCTCCGAAACAAATAAATCCTGAAGCTGGACGCAAAAGAATCCCGAGTTTCGCTCCAACACTGTAAACACTCATTCATTAAACCCGAGGATCTACCTCATTCTTAAATTCTTTCAGAAAACACAGATAATGACCTCCAACCAAGTTCTTTCCGAGTGGAATGTGCATGTTTTGAAATTGCCCCTGCTGTTAATGTGTGATTAAAAGTATGTGTCTAATCTGATAGGGGCAACCTGTCCAAGCTGTTTCCATAACGATCCCCTGTGAGCGAGGGGATGCTGGCCGGGACAGAACCCAGAAGATAGACCCAGAACATTCCAAATCCCATCCCAAGTTCTCCAAAGTTTTTTTTTTAGTAAAAAAAAGCCGATGCTTTTATCCAAAGCGACTTACAAATGACAACAACATGGTCAGTAGTTACGGAAGAGCCAGCTACACTGAATTAAATAATAATAATTAAT
>JAFMOC010000193.1:327500-355000 GCA_019802505.1 Corydoras sp. C115 | reverse complement strand
CGCTCCGGAACGTTCCACCGTCGACGGTCAGCTGGATTGTAAGAACATAGAAGAGTTTGGGAAACTCCGCCACCAAGTGGTAGAACACAGAACCTGACGGAGCGGGGTCATGTGGTGCCGAGAGGTCGCCGACGTTCTGCAGAGTCCATCGCTACAGAACTCCAAACTTCATGTGTCCTTCAGAGGAGCTCGAGAACCGAACGCAGAGAGAGAGAACTTCATGGAGCCGTACATCAAGGTCATCATTAAGCGGTGTAAAGCACACCGTCACTGGACTCTAGAACAAAGGAGACACGTTCTCCGGAGTGACGGATTGCGCTTCTCCATCTGGAGATCTGATGGACGAGTCTGGGTTGGGAGGTTCCAGGAGAACAGTACTCGTCTGACTGCATTGTATACAGTTTGATGGGGGGTTGTTTTTCAGGAACTGTACATGGTTCCCCTTGGTTCCAGTGAAAGGAACTCTGAATGCTTCAAGAATTTTGGACAATTCTACATTCCCAACGTCGGGGGAACCGCTTGGAGCCTGTCCCGTCCTCTTCAACATGACGCTGCACCAGAACACAAAGCAAGGTCCATGAAGACATGAGGACAGAGTCCTGACCTGAACCCCATAGAACGTCTTTGGGACGAATTAGAACGCAGACTGAGAGCCAGGCCTTCTCAGTCTGTGACCTCACAAACGCTCTTCTGGAAGAACGGTCCAGAATTCCAATCAACACACTCTAGAACCTTGAGGACGGCCTTCACAGAAGAGCTGAAGATGTTCCAGCGGCAGAGGGTGGACCCACGTCATCTGGAACCCTATGGATTAGGAACGTCACCCAAGATCATGTGTTCAGGGTTCTGTTTGGGTCAGTGAAGTTCTCCTAGGTTCCCACAAACCTGGAAGCATACCCCCCCCCACCGTGCACCAACACAAGGCAAGGTCCATGAAGACATGAGTCCTGACCTGAACCCATTAGAACATCTTTGGGACGAATTAGAACGCAGACTGAGAGCCAGGCCTTCTCAATGTGTGTCCGTTCTGGAAGAATGGTCCAAAATGCCCATCAACACACTCTAGAACCTTGAGGACGGCCTTCACAGAAGAGCTGGAGATGTTCCAGCGGCAAAGGGTGGACCCACGTCATCTAGAACCCTATGGATTAGGAACGGGACGTCACCCAAATCATGTGTTCAGGGTTCTGTTTGGGTCAGTAAGTTCTTCTAGGTTCCCACAAACCTGGAAGTATACCCCCCTGCCCCCCACGGCCTTCACAGAAGACCTGAAGATGTTCTAGCGGCAGAGGGTGGACCCAGGTCATCTAGAACCCTATGGATTAAGAACGGGACGCCCCTTAAGATCATGTTCAGGGTTCTGTTTGGGTCAGTGAAGTTCTCCTA
This sequence comes from Corydoras sp. C115, assembly GCA_019802505.1. Classification (NCBI taxonomy): domain Eukaryota; kingdom Metazoa; phylum Chordata; class Actinopteri; order Siluriformes; family Callichthyidae; genus Corydoras; species Corydoras sp. C115. The sequence continues at coordinate 353,614 of JAFMOC010000193.1, read as the reverse complement.
GGTTCCCACAAACCTGGAAGGTACCCCCCAGCCCCCCCCCCTGACCTTCCGAACCTTGTCGCCATGGCGACTGACGGCGCTCCGGACCCGCTGTTCTCTGGAATGTCCTCTGGAATCCCGTCGTCTGGCTGCACGGCTCTTTAATGTTCTGGCCGTATGCAGGACTCATCACATCTGGACGCTGCTTTTAGAACCCGAGCACGTGGCCCGCCGCCCGCCGCGGAACCGCACGGCGTAACACGCCCCCTCTCTCGCTCTCATACGCCGCTTTCGGGTCTTAAAAGCGGCGCGGCGTCCCCTTATGGTCGTGGGACCGTGGGTTTGGGGGGTTCCGTCGGTGTAGAGTTGGCATGTTCTCCCCCCCACATCTGCGAGCGATGCTTCGTAGTTTTTTCGTAGTGGAGTCGGCGATGGACAGTCACATGACTGGGGCGTCGCTCCGCCCCTTGGCGCTCCTCATGGAGACCCCGTTGCCGTGGCAACCGCATTTAGGATTTTAATAAATAAATTTAAAAAAATCTGCACAGTTACCACAGATGGGAATCAGTGCTTTTTTTAATACCCCCCCCCCCCCCCCCCCCCGGGGCACCACCAGTGGGACGGGGGTCGGAAAAGCATCCTGGGGTGGTTGCCAGTCCCTCGCAGGGCAGACAGACACACTCTTCTGAGGGCAATTAAGCATCTCCAGTTTAAAAAAAAAACAAAGTTCCTTAAAGAAAGCCGCGCAGACATGAGGAGAACATGCCAACTCCCCACAGCAGTGACTCTCCAGCGTGAGGCGCTGCACGCAGGGATTAACGGCCTGCCGCTCCGAACGCCGCGGGGGCCGTGAAATGAAGTGCGGGATCATTCAGGTGTTATTCACACTCGCAGAATAATCCCGGATTAAGAGGCGCGTTCGGGGCGGAGCCGTTCCTCGTCTTTGATGTTCGGAACCTCGGCTCCGCCCCTCCATCGTTCCCCCCCGCGGGGCTCGGCGTCCTGAAGGACTGCAGGACTTCAGAAACACGGAGGGGCTCATAATCCCGTCCAGACTAACGAGGAGGGGGACGGACTTTTGGGTCCCCGTATGTAACGTCCCCCGGGGGGGAGGGGGCAATAAAACAGATCAGGGGGCATTTCTTTAGGGTGAACTGAAGCCCAGCTGGAGGTTCCTCCTCTCACTGTTACACACCTCCACCTTACTGCGCCACCTAGTGGGTGTTCTCCATGCCCATCCAGGGGAGAACGTTTCGGGCGCTGGGCAGATACACCCAGGACAGGGGGGCAATCTATCACTGGGCACACACTCACTCACACACACACACACTCTATATGGGGCAATTTGGAGCATTCAATTCACCTTGAATCCATGTTTTTGGACTATGGGAGGAAACCGGACAACCCGGAGGAATCCCACGCGGACACGGGGAGAACATGCAAACTCCACCCAGATGGGGATTCGAACCGAGAAACCGTAGTGCTGAGAGGAGAACATACTAAACACCGAGCCACTGAGTCACCTACACGCTATATAGGGGCAATGTAGAGCACTCAATTCACCTTGAGTGTGTTTTTGGACCGTGGGAGGAAAGCGGAGAACCCGGAGGAATCCCACGCGGACACGGGGAGGACGTGCAAACTCCACCCAGATGGGGATTCGAACCGGGAATCCCTAGCGCTGAGAGGAGAACATGCCAAACTCTATCATTGTGCCACCCTTATATATATATATATATATATACACTTATATAATTGTGTGTGTGTGTGTGTGTGTGTGTGTGTGTGTGTGTGTGTGTATTAGAATCATAATTAATAATCAATAATTAAAGGTGATTGATGAGCCTGCGTTCCCTTTAGAACGTCATTTCCCGTCGTGTCGGGGCAGCGCTGCGCCTTTAACTCGGGTGGGCGTGTCCAGCCGCGCTGTTGCTCTCTCTCTCTCTCTCTCTCTCTCTCTCACTCACTCTCTCAGCTCGCGCACGCCGAGAGAGACGCGCTCCGACGCGCTGCCCGCCGGGATAGGACTCAGAGGCGTCCGCGGATCGGGCCGCTGTTCATTGGGATTTTAATTGGTCAGCCGACGCGCCGCGTGCCCCCCCCCCTCACCCCCCCCCCCCCCGGTGATGCCGCCGCACGGTAAGAGCTGGGCTCGAGCCTTTGATTCATTTATTTATTTATTTGTTTGTTTTGCGCACGAGCGTGACCCGACGTGACCCCGCGAGATCGCCTCCGTGGCGCGGCGTGTCCGCCCCGCCGCGTCTCTGAACGGCGTCTGCGTGGAGCTGCGTGGACCTGCGTGGCGCGTCTGGCGTCTCGCTCGCGCGTTCGGAGAAGGCGCGCGCGCGCGCGGCGGGGTGCGTTGTTCGGGACGGGGTCACGGGAGGGTGTGTGTGTGGGGGTGTGTGTGGGGGGGGGGTCGCGTGGGTCCTTTGGTGTCGTGCGTGGGCGACGGAGACGCTCTCTCTCTCTCTCTCTCTTCTGCGCGTCTGGCACCGGCGTGGGTTCTGCGTGCGGCTGCCATGCGCGCAGACGCTGATAGAGGGCGCTGCTGGCTTCGGGTCCAAACATCGCGGCCGTCCTCTGATTGGTTCGAACCTGCAGCCATTTAATGTAAACTTCATTTAAATATTAATTTTGTCGTTTAAATATTTAAATGCAGAGGGCGGCACGGTGGCTAGGTGGTTTGGCATGTTCTCCTCTCGGCGCTAGGGATTCCCGGTTCGAATCCCCATCTGGGTGGAGTTTGCATGTTCTCCCCGTGTCCACGTGGGTTTCCTCCCACAGGTCCAAAAACGGACTCTCAAGGTGAATCGGTTGCTTTATATTGCCCCTATATAGCATGTGTGAGTCAGTGTCTTAGTGCTTTGGCATGTTCTCCTCTCAGCGATAGGGATTCCCGGTTCGAATCCCCATCTGGGTGGAGTTTGCATGTCCTCCCCGTGTCCACATGGGTTTCCTCCGGGGGTTCTCCGGTTTCCTCCCACAGTCCAAAAACATGGATCAAGGTGAATTGGTTGCTTTATATTGCCCCTATATAGAGTCAGTGGCTCGGTGGTTTGGCATGTTCTCCTCTCAGCGCTGGGGGATTCCCAGTTCGAATCCCCATCTGGGTGGAGTTTGCATGTTCTCCCCGTGTCCGCGTGGGTTTCCTCCGGGTTCTCCGGTTTCCTCCCACAGTCCAAAAACATGGATCAAGGTCAATTGAGTTCTCCAAATTGCCCCATATAGAGTGTGTGTGATTGTGTGTCCAGCGATGGATTGGCGTCCTGTCCTGGGTGTATCTGCCCAGCGCCCGAAACGTTCTCCCCTGGATGGGCATGGAACCCCCCCCCCCACGACCATATTGGAGGATGGATTTAAATACCCTCGCAGTCACTTCCTGTCTCATACTGAGCGCGCTCCGTATCGTGAGATCGATTAAACAGATGAAAGGGTTCGTTATGTCTTTGATCTTTAATCTTTGATCTTTAATCTTTGATCTTTAATCTTTGATCTTTGATGTTTGATGTTTGATGTTTGATCAAAGGGTCTGGTTTGCGATCAGCGTGCGTCTTCAGAGGGGTGAGCAGGGTTCGAGTGCAGGGGTTGTGGACTGGACCTCGGAGAACCTCAGAGGAACCTGAACGTACGGATGTGTCATCAATCCATCACTGGACACAGTGTCCATGTGGGTTTCCTCCGGGTTCTCCGGTTTCCTCCCACAGTCCAAAGAACATGGATTCAGGGTAAATTGGGCATTGGGTACGGTTCAGGTGATTGAGGCCCGCCGGCGCCGCCCTTGTGTTTTCACAGCCGTCCGCACCGAGCCGAGAACGCCGCCGCCGCCTGCTGATTGGCTGACGGAGCTGTCAATCAAAACCTCTGCGTTTGTGAGGAGGGTTCTCTTTGAAGCTTTCATTTATCGTTAATTTAATTTAAATATTCATTTTGTCATTTAAATGCAGAGGCGGCACGGTGGCTTGGTGGTTTGGCATGTTCTCCTCTCAGCGCTGGTGATCCAGGTTCAAATCCCGAGTTTGCATGTTCTCCCCGTGTCCGCGTTGGTTCTCCGGTTTCCTCCCACAGTCCAAAAACATGGATTCAAGGTGAATTGGGTGCTCCAGGTTGCCCCTATATAGTATGTGAGTGAGTCTGTGGCATAGTAATTAGTATGTTCTCCTCTCAGCATTGAGGAGCCAGGTTCAAATCCCGATCTGGGTGAATTTGCATGTTCTCCCCGTGTCCACATGGGTTTCCTCTGGGTTCTCCGGTTTCCTCCCACAGGTCCAAAAACATGGATCAAGGTGAATTGGTTGCTTTATATTGCCCCTATATAGAGTCAGTGGCTTGGTGGTTTGGCATGTTCTCCTCTCAGCGCTAGGGATTCCCGGTTCGAATCCCCATCTGGTTGGAGTTTGCATGTCCTCCCCGTGTCCGCGTGGGTTCTCCGGTTTCCTCCCACAGTCCAAAAACATGGATTCAAGGTGAATTGGGTGCTCCAGGTTGCCCCTATATAGTATGTGAGTGAGTCTGTGGCATAGTAATTAGTATGTTCTCCTCTCAGCGCTGAGGAGCCAGGTTCGAATCCTGATCTGGGAGAATTTGCATGTTCTCCCCGTGTCCACATGGGTTTCCTCTGGGTTCTCCGGTTTCCTCCCACAGTCCAAAAACATGGATCAAGGTGAATTGGTTGCTTTATATTGCCCCTACATAGAGTCAGTGGCTTGGTGGTTTGTCATGTTCTCCTCTCAGCGCTAGGGATTCCCGGTTCGAATCCCCATCTGGGTGGAGTTTGCATGTTCTCCCCGTGTCCGCGTGGGTTACCACCTGCTGATTGGCTGACGGAGCTGTCAATCAGAACCTCTGAGTTTGTGAGGAGGGTTCTCTTTGCGTTAGGTTTTTTTTTTTCTCTCTCTTTACCCAGAATGCCCTGCGGCGCGTATCGAAGTTCCGAACACGTCACAATGAAGGACGCTGGATCGTTAACTCGGATCCGGGTTCTAATTAAATCACGGACCGCGGTTCTCCGCGATGCCCCGGGTTGGAGCGGACCAATGGCAGGCGTGATAAGTGGGGCGTCGGCCGTTCGGGGGGAGGAGCACCGCCACGCCTGTCCGCTTCCATCCGGATCCGCTCCACCGCAAAATCCATAAACCTGGCCTCGCGATCCGGACGGCGTTCCAGAGCGCGCCGCGTATTGAACCCGCTTCACCGGGGGGCATCCGTCTGCGAGGCTCGCGGTCATGTGACCAAAGGGAACGCGAGGGGAACATCGATTTGTTTCTTTGTTTATTTATTTAGTTTCACACGTCGAACCACAGCGTCCATCATCCTCCACCTTTATCCATTACGGTTCTCCATGTCCATCCAGGGGAGAACGTTTCGGGCGCTGGGCAGATACACCTCTTTTTACCCAGAAAAAAAAACAGGGGGGCAATCTCTCACTGAACACAAGCTCACTCACACAGACACACTCTATGGGGCAATTTAGAGCACCCAATTTACCTTGAATCCATGTTTTTGGACTGTTTTTGGAACCCATGTGGACACAGGGAGAACATGCAAATTCACCCAGATCGAGATTGGAACCTGGATCCCCAGCGCTGAGAGGAGAACATGCCAACCACTAGGCCACCGTCTCACTTACATACTATATGGTGCGATCTAGAGCAACCAATTCACCTTGAATCCATGTTTTTGGACTGTGGGAGGAAACCGGAGAACCCAGAGGGAAACCCATGTGGACACGGGGAGAACATGCAAACTCCACCCAGATCGGGATTCGAACCTGGCTCCTCAGCGCTGAGAGGAGAACATACTAATTACCATGCCACAGACTCACTCACATACTATATAGGGGCAACCTGGAGCACCCAATTCACTTTGAATCCATGTTTTTGGACTGTGGGAGGAAACCGGAGAACCCACGTGGACATGGGGAGAACATGCAAACTCCACCCAGATCGGGATTCGAACCTGGCTCCTCAGCGCTGAGAAGAGAACATACTAATTACTATGCCACCGACACACACACACACTATATAGGGGCAATCTAGAGCACCCAATTCACCTTGAATCCATGTTTTTGGACTGTGGGAGGAAACCGGAGAACCCGGAGAGAAGCCGCGGTCCGGAGCCGCGGTTCTGTGCGGTGTCCTTTCGGGTGGAGGTGGTTCGGTTCTGGGGGTTGGAGGTCCGAGGTACGAGAACGGTCTCACACTCTCAGTTCTAATTCATCTCAAGACGAAAGTCTGGACAGACGGACAGAGACGTTCTCTGTTCTCTGATCAGGACCACGGACAGGGCCGGCCCCGTTAGGGTGGAGGATGATTCTCAGAGCTGTGGTGGTGCGGGAGTGTTTAACCCCCTAATCCTCTCACGCACCTCCACCTTACTGCGCCACCTTGTGGATGGAGAGTCCGAGACCGCGGGTCCTGAAGCTGCCGTAGTTCTGTATGACGGTCCGGTTAAAAAAAATAAATAAATAACTTTAAACTAAACCTCAGCGCACCAACCCCCCCCCCCCATCTACCCCCCCATCCACCCCCCCATCCACCCCCCCACCCCCCCACACACCTCCACCCCTCGTTCTGTAAACCTTGGGTGGTGGATCGTTTCTGGGTAACACCTGAGTGCTGAGTGGAGAGTAACGCCGGGCCGGCCCCCGGCCCCCGGCCCCCCTGGTTCCGCTCGCGTGAAAGGCACGAACCCGTCCGATCGCAGTCGCCTCCTCGGTGTGGGGGCGGGGGGGCAGAACAATGGAACCCGGCGCCGCGCCGCACGGCGTGATCCGCCCGCGGACGCCTCGGCGAGAGGAAGGAAAACGCCGACCTCCCTTCCCTCCGCCACGGCTCCGGTTCCTCACGCAGTTCGGGGGGGGGGGGGGGTTCTGGTGGTGGGGGGGGGTTGCAAGCGCTCTGAGGTAATGCTGAAGGTAAATCACGGGTTCCGCACCGAGAACCCAGACGCCGTTGGTTTTTCCTCCCTCTGTAACTCAGAACCACAGAGACGCTTTGTTCTGTCCACCCGGCTGTGGACAACCCGGGGTGAGGTCCTGCTTTCCGTCCGTCCGTCCGTCCGTCTCGAGTGGCGGTCAGGTTCCGAACCGACTCCGAGTCTAGAATCCGGATTCGTCCGATAAATGGAACGGTGTGACGGTGGAGAACATGCTAATCACTAGGCCACCGACTCACTCGCATACTATGTGGGGCAATCTAGAGCACCCAATTCACCTTGAATACATTTTTGGACTGTGGGAGGAAAACCCACGTGGACACGGGGAGAACATGCAAATTCACCCAAATGGGGATTCGAACCTGGATCCTCAGCGCTGAGAGGAGAACATGCTAAACACTAGGCCACCGAATCACTCACACACTGTATGGGGCGATTTAGAGCATCTAATTCACCTTGAATCCTTGTTTTTTGGACTGTGGGAGGACACCGGAGAACCCGGAGAGAACCCACGTGGACACGGGGAGAACATGCAAATTCATCCAAATGAAGATACGAACCTGGATCCTCAGCGCTGAGAGGAGAACATGCTAAACACTAGGCCACCTAATCACTCGCATACTTCATGGGGCAATCCGGAGCACCCAATTCACCTTGAATACATTTTTGGACTGTGGGAGTAAACCGGAGAACCCGGAGGGAACCCATGTGGACACGGGGAGAACATGCAAATTCACCCAAATGAAGATTTGAACCTGGATCCTCAGCGCTGAGAGGAGAACATGCTAAACACTAGGCCACCGAATCACTCACACACTCTATGGGGCAATTTAGAGCATCTAATTCACCTTGAATTGAATGTTCTCCTCTCAGTGCTGGTGATCCAGTTTCCTCCCACAGTCCAAACACATGATTCAAGATGAATTGGGTGCTCTTAATTGCCCCTATATAATGTGTGTCATGTCCTCCCCGTGTCCGCATAGGTTTCCTCAGGGTTCTCCGGTTTCCTCCCACTGTCCAAAAACATGATTCAAGGTGAATTGGGTGCTCCTAATTGCCCCTATATAATAGTGTATGCATGTTCTCCATGTCTGTGTCGGTTTCCATCCAGGTTCTCCGGTTTCCTCCCACAGTCCAAAAATCACGGACTCAAGGCAAATTAGGTGCTCCAAATTGCCCCTATATAGAGTATGTGTGAGTCCGTGGCTTAGTGGTTTAGCATGTTCTCCTCTCAGTGCTGGGAATCCCCTCTCAGTGCTGTTCGAATCCCAATCTGGGTACAGTTTCCATGTCCTCCCCGTGTCCACAAAGGTGTCCTCGGGGTTCTCCGGTTTCCTCCCACAGTCCAAAAACGTGATTCAAGGTGAATTGGCTTGCCCCAATTTGCCCCTATATAGTGTGTGTGTGTGTGTGTGTGTCCAGCAATGGGTTGGCATCCTGTCCTGGGTGTATCTGCCCAGCATCCAAAACGTTCTCCCCCTGGATGGACAATAGGTGCCCCCCCCCCCCCCCCGGTGCCAGGTTCTTGGGGGCAGGTTTGGTTCTGTGTACCCGCAGACGATTTGGAACCTCCGCTGCGACCGCCCGCCGGTCATACAGTCATGTGACCCCTCGCCCGTGCGGCCCCGCCCCCCCCCCCCCCAAACCCGCTCGCTTCACAATGGCGGGCTTGTTAACGCGCAGAACTCCCTCGCGGTTCCAGACAATTAGCTGCTGTCAAAACAGGCCACATGAGTGGGCACCGGGCCCGCGTTCTGTACCCCCCCCCCCCCCCCCCCCCCCCCGGACCCTGTGGACTAACGTTCCACCAGGCGACTGAAGTAGGTGGGGGGGGGGGGGTCGTTTATTTCGAGTGCTCCTGCACAAAGCTGTCCTTTCACCGACGATCTGGAGAACATGTGGAAACATTTTGTTTGACCCCGAGACACGGGTTCCACCCCCCCCCCATACCTCCGCCCCCCCCTTTACCTCGAACAACCCACAGCGCGCTTATCTGTCTGCAGCTGGTCTGCAGAACCTGAGACGGTTCTGTTCCAAAACGCCGGCGGGGACCGGGTTCTTTGTTCTTCGGGGGCCGTGTGCCGCCGGGAACGTTGGGAAGACGTTCCTCTTTCCTCCCACAGTCCAACGACGTGGATTCAAGGTGAAATGGCAGCTCTAAATTGCCTCTATGTAGTGAGCCTGTGGCGTAGTGGTTGGCATGTTCTCCTCTCAGCAGATCCAGGTTGGAATCCCGGTCTGGGAGGCGTTTGCATGTCCTCCCCGTGTCTGTGGGGTTCTCCAGTTTGCTCCCACGGTCCAAAAACGTGATTTAAAGGTGAAATGGCTGCTTTAAATTGCCTCTATGTAGTGAGCCTGTGGCGTAGTGGTTGGCATGTTCTCCTCTCAGCGGATCCAGGTTGGAATCCCGGTCTGGGAGGCGTTTGCATGTCCTCCCCGTGTCTGTGGGGTTCTCCGGTTTGCTCCCACGGTCCAAAAACGTGATTTAAAGGTGAAATGGCTGCTTTAAATTGCCTCTATGTAGTGAGCCTGTGGCGTAGTGGTTGGCATGTTCTCCTCTCAGTGCTGGGTATCCAGGTTCGAATCCCAATCTTTTTTACATGGACTTTTACATGTTCTCCCCGTGTTTTCGTAGGTTTGCTCGGGGTTCTCTGGTTTCCTTCCACAGTCCTAAAACATGATTCAAGGTGAATTGGGTGCTCTAAATTGCCCCTATATAATAGTGTAGGCATGTTCTCCCCGTGTCTGCAGAGGTTTTCATCCAGGTTCTCCGGTTTCCTCCCACAGTCCCAAACATTATGGATTCAAGGTGAATTGGGTGCTCTAAATTGCCCCTATAAATATATATATATAGTGTGTGTGAGTCCGTGGCTTAGTGGTTGAACCCTGTGTGCATTGGTTTGATGGAAACACTTTGGGGAAGGCCTCAAAGTGCTTAAGTAACCAAGGTGGGGACGTCGTTAACCCCCTGTGGGCGTCTTAATGGACGTCTTCGTGTCGGTCCAAACGAGCGGAACCGAACGGGAACCTTTTTAAGTTCCTGCATTTTGAGTTTCGATCAGTCAGGCGCCTGAACACGTCAGAATGTGCGCCAACAACCCTGCCAGTGTGATCTGATGACCAGCGTGGCGATCAGGTGACCCGTATTTCCCACGGTCCCTACGAAGAACCCGAGCCGGAACCCTGAGCTTGAGAACCGACGGAGTGTTCCGATGGAACCCAGGCGTACGGAGCTGAAGCAGGAGGTTCTCCATCATGTGATAAAGCTTTTAAAACTGAGTGGCATGAACGAGCCGGGGGGACGCTGAGCTGGACGCTGAGCCGTTCGGTTCTAGGCCCTCGGTTCCGCGGGCCGTATTTAACCACACTCGCTTGCCGTGACACTCGGGGTTCTGATGATCTGCGTCGTCTGGTATGTGCAGAAGTTGAAAAGGGGGGGGGGCGTTTCCTTAAAGAGAAGCACGGCGCAGTGCGGGGGGGTCGGGGGGTGGAGGGGGGGGGGGTTCCACAAGGGCCCGGAGCGTTGCGGTTCTGTTAATGAGGTTCTGCTGTGTTTCCCATGAAGACGGCGTCCACAGATCTCCGCCCCATTAGCAGCCGGCAGATGGGAACCGCGGGATGGAGCGGACGGTTCCCGCTCACCGACCCCTTCGTTGGATGGTTCCACCCGATGGTTCCACCCGATGGTTCTCGCCGGAGTTCACCTCGGACTTCTGCGTTCTCCTTCATTCCCAAAAAAAACCCCGGTTGGAGAACGCAGCCGCATTCTTTGCCCGCTGTGCAGTTATCGGTTCCCCGCAGCCCCTTAGATAGATGTTCCACGTCCATGACCGCCCTCCCCTGGAGACCCGGGGTCCTGACCCCGCCCCGCGCTGCACTCCGTTTGTTTATCCGAATGTGGGAACATTCCTGAGATGTGCGTGAGAGAGCCTGTCCCGGCGTTCCCAGGGGCTCGGCTGAGAGTTCTCCCAGCAGCCCCTCCGCCCGCCGGAACGTCTTGAGGTTCCGGCGCGGTCCAGACGTCCGACCGACGGGTGGGTCGGGTTCTACGTCGCCGTTCGTGGTCTTCGTACCGGACTCATTAATTCCTTGTTGGTCGCCGCCTCCTGGGGACTCCTGGAACCTCCTTAAACAGGGAACCTCAACAGGAACCCAACACATGAGGGAGAACCTCAAACCAAAGGATGAAGGTGACGGTGGAAGGGAACACGCCAAGGAATCAACGGGAGATCTCGTGTACGTCCTCCGTATGAGGGTCAACCTCAGAACCTCAGAGGATCCTATGATCTTCAGTAGAACATCTACACACCATGTTTGGTCACCGCGGAACCTGATTGGGTGGATTTTTCGGAAAACCCCAATCGTTTTCGTTACTCAACATCCTCCTTGCAACCGGAACTCCAAATATGGGCATAATGACGACTACCGCATCTCATTAAAAGTGGGGACCGGGTTCTAATGGTTCCTCAGAACACAGTGGAGGTGTCCCAATACAGTTCTGTCCATACGATGGTCTGTGCGTTATTGTTATTAAACGGAACGTGGAGTCAGTGGAACATCAGAAAGTTCAGTCCAGCTGCTTCTTTCACTTTCGCTTGCTTTGATGTTAAACAGGTTCTGCGTTCGGAGAACAATGAGGTTAATGACTCGAGAACCTGGAGCCGGGCCACGGGATTAGAGGTGAAGGAGGCGTGGGCGTGGAGATGAGCCAACGCTCCGGGTTCTTTCAGGGAACTCAGATTTAATGATTTAAGTATTGGGTTCCACTTCTGGGGGTTCCTTCTGTGTGAGATTTGCATGTTCTCCTCATGTTTATGTGGTTTCGTAGTGGCACCATGTGGACTAAACCAGGGGTGCTTGAAACGTTCTCCCGGGCATGGAGATCCGCAGAACGCGAAACCTGTCCTGCAGACGTTCTGTCCTGCGCGGATATGAATGCCCCGTTCCGCGAAGACGGCCAAAATAAGCCGGGGGTTCTAAGCCAGGCCTTAAATCAGGACGATCTGCATCTTCCTCGCGGTCTGGAGCTTGGCTGCAGATCTGAGGAGCTTCTTAGGAGGTCTGGACTCTGCCAGCGCCGCCGTGGTTCCACAACGTTCTGAAGCTTTCCTCGCTTCCTGTCCGGCTGCGTGGTGGAGGAGATTAACAGCTTCTGTTATAGTTCCTCTTTATAGTTCCACAGTTCCATTCTGTAGTCCCCTATATACCATATATATATACCATATACCATATACCATGCCTTTAAAGGTTCTCTGATGATCGGGACCGCCCCACAGAGCGGGTGTTAGGGTGGTGGACTCCGCGCCGACACGTTGGTGGTGCGAGCGGATCAGACGCCGCAGTGCTGATGGGAAGATTATTTAATAACACATTCATTCATTATCTCCCGCTTTATCCTCTATTAGGGTCGCGGTGGGGTTCCCCATGCCCATCCAGGGGAGAACGTTTCGGGCGCTGGGCAGATAGACCCAGGACAGGGCGCCAATCCATCACTGGGCACACACTCACTCACTCACACACACACACACTCTATATGGGGCAATTTTGAGAACTCAATTGACTTGATCCATGTTTTTGGACTGTGGGAGGAAACCGGAGAACCCGGAGGAAACCCACGCAGACACGGGGAGAACATGGAAACTCCACCCAGATTGGGATTCGAACCGGGAATCCCTAGCGCTGAGAGGAGAACGTGCTAAACCACTAAGCCACCGTGCCGCCCTATTTAATAACACAACCCTGAAAATAAATTTTTTACATTTATTAATAATTTTTTTTTTTCATAATTATTAGTATAATTTTTTAAAACATCATAATTACGGTGCGGTAGGTGTTGGGGTGGTGGATGACTCGGTGATGGTGCGAGTGGATCAGACGCCGCAGTGCTGATGGGAAGATTATTTAATAACACGACCCTGAAAATTAAATAAGGCCAATTTTTTAAATTAATAAAAAATTTTTTTTTCATAATTATTATTATTAATTTTATAAAACGGGCGGCATGGTGGCTTAGTGGTTAGCATGTTCTCCTCTCAGCGCTAGGGATTCCCGGTTCGAATCCCCATCGGGGTGGAGCTTCCATGTTCTCCCCGTGTCCGCGTGGGTTTCCTCCGGGTTCTCCGGTTTCCTCCCACAGTCCAAAAAACATGGATCAAGTCAATTGAATTCTCTAAATTAGTGTTAGGGTGGTGGATGACTCCGCGCCGACACGGTGGTGCGAGTGGATCAGACGCCGCAGTGCTGATGGAGCTTCTGAAATTGTTTCTAGATTTTATTTTCGAGAACGTCGATCCCTCAGTGGCGCTCTGTGTGTGGAACGTGTTCTACGTAACGGTGTTCTCCCGTCAGAGCCAAACCGGTGCACCGTGAGCGCCACCATTCCAGCGCTCGCCCTCGCCGCCGTTGTTTTCGCTCTGTTAATGGTGTGAGGACCCCTGGAGAACCCCATCGGGGCGCAGAACCGTCCGCCGTCACGCCACCCGACCGCCGCACTCGTGTTTTTAAAGAACATACTTCAGGGAGACGACTCTGCCAAATGTATCGGAACGCCGACTCTTTTGTGCGGGTCTCTTTTTTTTGTTCTTTGTAGATCGGCAGAACGATTGTGATGTCATCGTTTATCTGATCCCGCTGATGCTCGTCCACATCACCGGAGACCATCAGCGGGGTGGAGGTTCTCTAAACTATAAACACAGAGCGCCGGGATAAGATTAGGCATCGGGACGCCCAGGCCTGTGGTCATGTGACCAGGTCTGTCCGTCTGGGGAGGGTTGAATGAAGTTTAACGAACTCATCATGGGGTTCCACGGTTCCGTTCTGTGGTCCGTCTGTCCGTCTCCACGGAGCAGGGTTCCGCGGTCGGACGTGGTGGCGTGACGGATGGATGGAGGAGGTGGACGTCCAATCGGATCGTGACCTCGTCTCCTCAAATCCTTAATTTCCAATTTTTAACTAGTAAACGAATCCGAACCGAATGGACGCGAATCGTTTTCGAAGTGAATCAAACCGAGTCGAATGAATCTCTTATGAGAACAACACCCCCCTCCCCCCCACCGTCCTGTCTCGTCCCCCCCCCCCCCCACCCCCCCACCGGGACGTCGGGAGGATCGGCGGATTTCGGGAGACACGCCGGAGGGTTCGAGCCTTTAAACTCGTGTTTGTTTGGTTGCCATGGTTAAGAAAAACACCCCCCCCCCCCCCCCAGATTCCTGTCAGATCAGTTTTAATACCCGGTGATGTCACGGCGTCCGCGGCGGCTGACGGGAAGATTAATTAATTAATAACGAGATCCTGAAAATGTTTATTTATTTTAATCATTAATTTATTAGTTTTTAATTTAATTACGGTGCGTCAGCTCGTCTCATTAAAGCTCTCGTTCTGACCTGACTTCAGTTTCCAAACCTGTTGGTTGGGCTCAGAGCACCGAGGGTGGAGAACCGAGGGTGGAGAACCGAGGGTGGAGAACCTCGTTTAAGGGCATAAATGGGAGAAGTTTTGGGGAAGATCCAGCTACCGGAAGGTTCCTGAGAACTACAGAACAGCAGTTCTCTTTATTTAGTTCTTAGTTCTTGTAGATGTTCTATTATATCTAAGGTTCCTTCAAGATCAGGATAGAGGTTATTTGATACAACTCCATCCTGGTCCTGAAGGAACCTCCAAGAACATCTACAAGAACTGAGAACTTGAAAAGGAGAACTGATGTTTTTAAGTTCTCTGTTCTTGTAGATGTTCTATTATATCTAAGGTTCCTTCAGATCCAGGATAGAGGTTATTTGATACAACTCCATCCTGGTCCTGAAGGAACCTCCAAGAACCTCTACAAGAACTGAGAAAAGGAGAACTGATGTTATGTAGTTCTCAGTTCTTGTAGATGTTCTGTTATGTCTAAGGTTCCTTCAGGATCAGGATGGAGGCTATTTGATACAACTCCATCCTGGTCCTGACGGAACCTCAGATACAGGAGAACATCTACAAGAACTGCCAAACGACTTGGGCATGCGGAGTCCGGGACGGCGGCCGGTTCTGTGTGGTGCCAGAGAACTCGGGTCGGTATCACCGCCGTCCAAACCCAAGAACTTCATCAGGGTTCCTTCTGTTAGGACAAGGAACCGTAGTCAACCTCATACAGGTCGCTCCCATTCACCACGTCAGAAGGTTCTCAGGCTTGGTTTTCGAGGAGGAAACGCCGAGCCACTGGCATCATCGGGTCCAACCTCGGTTCTCGGACCACCTGCTCGGCCGCCTGGAGCGAGAACAATGTGCCGATCCGATCTCGCGTTCCTGCTCCGGTGGACGCGCTTGACCTCCTTCCATTGTTCTGCTGCACGGTTCTCCCAAGAACCTTAATGGTCTGGACGCAGCATCCGCACGGCCCCGTGGATCCCGCAGGAAACGCTTTATGAACCTTTTGTTAGTCGATTATCAGGCTGAATGTGTGGGGACGGTTCTCCTCATTGTTCTCAGGTATTCGGTTTGGTTCCTGTTCTTGATTTGCGCCGAATGATGACGTGTCCAGATGTTTGAGTTTGGGAGGCGTCACCGTGACCCGGTTTACAGAACGAGTTCCGTCAAAACTGAAGACGTTCTGGAAATAAATAGTTTTGGAGAAGATCCAGCCACCGGAACGTTCCTGAGAACTACATAACATCAGTTCTCTTTGTTTAGTTCTCAGTTCCTGTAGATGTTCTAGTGTATCTGAGGTTCCTTCAAGACCAGGATGGAGTTGTATTAAATAGCTTCCATCCTGGTCCTGAAGAAACCTTAAATGCAGTAGAACATCTACAAGAACTGAGAATTACATAACATCAGTTCTCTTTATTGAGTTCTCAGTTCTTGTGGATGTTCTATTCTATTGGAGGTTCCTTCAGGACCAGGATGGAGTTGTATCAAATAGTCTCCATCCTGGTCCTCAAGGAACCTTAAATACAGTAGAACATCTACAAGATCTGATGACTACATAACATAAATCTCCTTGTTTAGTTCTCAGTTCTTGTGGATGATCTAGTATATCTGAGGTTCCTTCAGGACCAGGATGGAGGTCATACGATACAACTCCTTTGGAGTTCTGTAGTGATGGACTCTGCAGAACATCGGTGACCTCCGTCAGGTTCCGTGTTCTACCACTCGGTGGCCGAGTTCCGTCGTTTCCAAACTCCTCTGTGTTCTCATAATCCAGCTGACCGTCGATGGCGGAACGTTCCGGAGCGAGGAACCTTCACAGGTGGATCTGTTCCTCAGGCGACGTTCTATTAAGAGTTCCACGCTGGAACTCACGGAGCTCCTGAGAGGGAACCGTTCTTCCACCGACGTTCGTAGAACCATGGAAGGGATTGGAACCCTGACTCTGATCATTAGGACTCGGTGAGATTGATGTGGGTTGGTGGTGTGAGTTCGGGGGGGGGGGGGAGGGTTGGGGTGGAGGAGGTGGAGGTTCTCAAAGCCGTCCGCTGTGGAGTCGCGTGGCGACGGAGCACGTTCGGTTGCCGCAGCTGCTTTACATCAACACTCCTCAGGAACCAGCACAAAGAGGTTCCTCATACCCCCCCCCCCCTGTTCCCCCCCTCGTTCCACTCTTCCACTTGCCTCAGTCATGGCCTTCCCCAAACTGTTTCCACGATGTTGGAGTTTTACGGTTCTCCGCAGTCGATGGTGAGATGCTAGGTTCTCCGTACGCTTGTCCATGTGGCGTTCTGCGTTCTCTCCTGAGGGACGAGCCGGTGCTGCAGCTGACTGGAGATCAGAACAGATTGTTCTCTGCATCTTCAGAGATAAACAGGAAGTGTTTGTTTTGATTTGGGAGGAGGGGGGGGGGGAGGAGGAGGAGGAGGAGGAGGCTCATGAGATGTTCGTATGGAGAACACTGGAGCTTTGTTTATTAAAGTCCTGGTTCTTCTGCAGGACCTGGCGTTTCTGCAGAACCTGGTTCTTCTTCAGGACCTGGTGTTTCTGCAGGACCTAGTTCTTCAGGACCTTGTGATTTTGCTGGACCTGGTTCTTCTACAGGACCTGGCGTTTCTGCAAGACCTCCCAGTGTTTCTACAGGACCTGGTTCTTCTGTATAGACCTGGTCTTTCTGCAGAACCGGGTTCTTCTTAAAACCTGGCGTTTCTGCAAGACCTCCCAGTGTTTCTGCAGGACCTGGTTCTTCTTCAGAACCTGATGTTTCTGCAAGAACTGGTTCTTCTGCAGGACACCCAGTGTTTCTTCTGCTGTTGGTTCAGGTGAAGAGCCCTTCTTTATGTTCTCGCCTTGTTGTTTCTCGACGATGGTCCCTAAAATTGCAGCATGGAACCCAGGACTGTTCATCCAGTGTGCTAGATCGGGGTTCCTTCACGATGGTCCCAGGTCTTGAAGTCGTGGTCCAGTGGAGTTCTTTCATACCGAAATCCATCGGCACTTCATGTTTGCAAGCGCAACCAGGTTCTCGATGTTCTTAATGAGCCCCAGTGGAACAGTGATTGAGTGTTTGGTCACGTTGCTCCTCGTGGTGATTCCAGATGGAGATGTTGAGTCTGATGTTGCTGAGATGATCCCATGTGATGAATCTTGGCTGTGGCATGCGCCCCCCCCCTTCCCCCCGGGTCCTCGTGCTCGGCAGTGGGACCGGAGAACCCGATACGGTTGAACGTTTCCCGCTTCAAAGCCTTTGGGATTAACACGGAGCAGGTCACATGGGTCACCATCGGAACCCTGCACCTGTCTCGCAGCTGATTGGCTGCAAGCTGGAACCAAATGCTGAGGTTGGTGGAGAACCTCTTCATGCGGCGGCTGAGGAGACGGAACGTTGGCTCGGTGTTTAAGGTCTGGGGTTATTGGTGGAGAGGTTGAGGGTTGGAGACGTTGGCAGAAGGAATGCTGATGATGGACGAGAAGACGTAGATGAGGTTGATGGATGTGGTGATGGAGAAGAACCTCAGGACGTGGTGAGCTGGAGAACAATGGTGGAACGTCTGAACAATCGCCTGTCAATCTACTAATTAATTGATCCATTCATTCATCAATTGATTGGCAGACCGTGGAATGGATCAGTGTGTGGGTTCATGGTCAGATGAAGGATTTGGGCTTGGTATTTGGTATGTTCTCCCTACCCCAACATTACATTGAACATGGTGGTTCGAACCTTTCCGTCTGCCCCGTCTGAGTAATAACATCAATTGGGGGTCATTTTGGGGCCCGAGGAGTTTGAATAATTAAGACTCTGGGGGGGGGGGGGTGAAGGTCAGGGGCATTCGGCTGGAGGGCAGCAGCTGCACCGCCGCCGTCACCGAGCGGGCCTAAAGTCCACGAGTTCTGATCCTCAGAGGACAAGCGTTCTTTAAAGCCTCGCAGTTTCTGGGGGAGGACAAGCCTCGAGATGGACGGCGTACCACAAGGTTCGCTGCTGGTTCCCCGAGCAGAAAGGCAGGTCTGTTTTTGTCGTCGTACCTCTAAGTGGAGGTTGGAGGCGGCCTCAGTTTCGCAGTCCCGTTTCACCTCCTCAGCGCGTCCCGCCGCAGGCCGCCGGGACAGGGGACGCTCCGCAGGTTCCGTCCATATTTGCGGCAGCTAAGAATAAGGTGCGGCTTGTCTGCAGGCTTCCGAGATTCCTAAAGTGCTCTGGGCCGCGGCGCTTGGGTCGGCTGGCGGCATCACGGCGTCCTCAGTCGCGGCGTCCTCAGTCGCGGCGTCCTCAGTCGCGGCGTCCTCAGTCGCGGCGTCTGGGCTGCTATTGCAGAACCGTGGGCCGTCTGTTTTTGGGTTTTTATTGGGTGTGAATTCTTCAGGCGGTTCTGTTCTAAAGATGATTATAGAGTCGCCGCGGTGAAGGCGGCGGGGGCGGAGCTCGGGAGGCGTGAGCGTTACGGACGCCGTCTCCGTTTTAACGGAACGTCTGCTAGAATCATCATGTTACTGAACGTCATTCGGTTTAAAGGTTCTGAAGTCAAATGGACAGTGTGTGGTCCGTTTAGAACCGGGCAGAACGTCGGGCGGGACGTCGGTCAGAACCGGGTTTGGATCTGAGACTGACGTGTTGGTGGATTGATGGGTTTGTTAATTAATTAAATCTTTATATAAAATGTTTAATATACGTTTGTAAATAAATGGCTGGACGGGCGGACGGGCGGATGGATGGATGGACAAAGTAATGGATGGATGGACAGATGGATGGACGGAATAACGGCTGGATGATAAATGGACAGATGGATGAATGGATGGACGAAGTATTGAATGGCTGGACAGATGAATGGATGAATGGACGGACAGACGGATGAATGGACGGAAGAACAGCTGGACCATAAATGGATGGGTGGATGTTTGGAACACTGATGTCCTGATTGTTTGGATGGATGGATTTTAATGGAGATTTATTTGAAATGGTTAAATGAATTGGACGGCTGGACAGATGGACGGATGTTGGACCGATGATGGATGGATGGATGACTGGTTTAGATAGATGGATTAAATGGAGGCCGCTGAGATGGAGGGATGGATTGGAAGGCTGATTGATCGTTTTGGAGAACAGATGGATGTTCTCAGCCGAGTTCTGAACATTGGGATCATGAGGGGGTGGAGCAGGGGGAGGAGCTACAGCTCACGCTGCATCACTGATGAAGGTTGAGAGGATGCAGCATGATGACCTGCCGTCTCGGATTCATCCACATGGTGGCGCAGTGAGCCGGGTCCCGGCTGCCGGTGCACATGTTTGGGGTCGACCTCACAGGAAGGGAGTTCCTGTAGAAGTTCCTCTGAACCTCGGCTCACGTCCGCCGCTGAGTGAGGAACCGCGTGAGGAACCGAGGGTGGATCTGATGGAGGTTCTGATGGTCAGTGGGAAGGTTAGCGTCCGGGCGGCATGACCTCATCGCTTCATTCAGGTGCTCACGCCACGTTCAGGTTCCGAGTTCAGGCCATGAGAGAGAGAGAGAGACAAACAACCGAGAGGGAGGGTGGAGGACGCAGTGGGTCATGTGAACAATTCCGCGGTCATTGGATGAAGTCCAGGCCCTGTGCTGTCATCAGCAACAGAAGCTGTGTGGCTCTGGATTGGAGGTGGAGGTTGTTTCTGGAGTGGAGGTGGTTCTGGATTAGAGGTGGTGGTGGAGGTTGTTTCTGGAGTGGAGGTGGTTCTGGATTAGAGGTGGAGGTGGAGGTTGTTTCTGGAGTGGAGGTGGTTCTGGATTAGAGGTGGAGGTGGAGGATGGTTCTGGAGTGAAGTTGGTTCTGGATTGGAGGTGGAGGTTGGTTCGGGATTGGAGGTTGGTTCTGGATTGCAGGTGGAGGTTGGTTCTGGATTGGAGGTTAGTTCTGGACTGGAGGTGGAGGTTGGTTCTGGACTGGAGGTGGAGGTTGGTTCTGGACTGGAGGTGGAGGTTGGTTCTGGACTGGAGGTGGAGGTTGGTTCTGGACTGGAAGTGGAGGTTGGTTCTGGAATGGAGGTGGAGGTTGGTTCTGAATTGGAGTGGAGGTTGGTTCTAGATTGGAGCTTGTTTCTAGATTGGAGGTGGAGGTTGGCTCTGGCAGTTCTAACGGAGTCCGAACAGAAGCTGTGAGAATCTTTTTTGGAGCTTGGAACACGTTCTCCGCGTTCTCATTTGGATGGAGGTTCTCGATGCGCTCAGTGTGGGCGGAGTCTGTAAGACGAAGCCGAGGGCGTCGGTTCTGCAGAACGGGAACCACATGCGTGAGCAGAATGCAGAACTTTAAATAGAACCCTGCTGAAGATCGGGTCACTCGAGGTTTTGCCTTTAATAAAATGAGGAACGTTCTCTCTTTATTAAACGCTGCCGGCCAGACGCCACGCGGGGGTCGGAGTTCCAATGTTCAACCTCTGAAGACCACTCCCACTCCAACGGGGTTCCTTCTGTGCAGATACAAGAACTTCCACACGTCTCAGAAGGCTGGCTTTGGGAAGCTGTCTGTCTTTGGAAGTTGCTGCTGCATAGCAACCGCACGGCAACCGCATAGCAACCGCACGGCAACCACATAGCAACCGCACGGCAACACTTACCTGCTCCATGCCGTAGATGGTTCTGTTTACAGGACAGACCCACAGAGGTCGAATCCTCAGACGCTTGCCGTGTAGGTAATAGAACCCGGTTACCGTGGCGACCGGGCATCTGTACTGCCAATCTGACACCCGTCCTCGAATGCCTCTGAGGCTCCTCCCCCTCAAAATACGTCGCATTCGTCTGGGAAGTCGACCTTCACGTCATGTGACCTCAAAGACACTCTGCCCTTTACACCACCTGCTCCTTGTACCCCCGTTTAGAACCGAAGGGTTCTTTCTTTTTGTCATTAGTTCTGCCATCTTTTTTGTGGAGTTTTGTATGTTCTCTCACAGCACATAACGTTTCTGATGCAAATACTTGCGAATTATTCGAACACATTCTACGTTCCAATCTTGCGACAGATCAGAACCCGGACCCCGAGGTCGGAGGACGAAACCGGGGGACGCGACCTCGCCCTGAACGGCTGCGGGGTTGTGATGTCAGCGATGATGTCATCGGAAAGTCCCCGCACGTGTGTGGTGACAGTGGGGTCTTTGTGATGTATAAACCACACCGAGGCTATTTTAAACGCCGCGCTGCCGATCGTTACCCACGATGCCGCGGGGCTCGGGGCTTCGGCGTCCAGCTGCCGACCTTTGACCCTCAGAGTATGCTGGAGGTCAGGGTTCTGTCTCTATGAAGAAGGGGATGAATCGGAGGTGGGTTTATTTGGGACGGGACGACAGAACCATGTGGTTCTTAAACTCTGGAACGTCAGATAATGGTATGAATATACAATACAGTTTTACAGTGTTCTAGATGGCAGGCGGTGGGGGACACTAGATGGCAGGCGGTGGGGGGGGGGGGGTTCCCCATGCCCATCCAGGGAGAACTTTTCAGGCGCCGGGCAGATAGACCCAGGACAGGACACCAATCTATCGCTGGACACACACTCACTCACACAGACACACACTCTATATGGGGCAATTTGGAGAATTCAATTGACCTTGATCCATGTTTTTGGACTGTGGGAGGAAACCGGAGAACCCGGAGGAAACCCACACGGACACGGAGAGAACATGGAAACTCCACCCAGATTGGGATTCGAACTGGGAATCTCCAGCGCTGAGAGGAGAACATGCCAAACCACTAAGCCATTGTGCCGTGTGCAATAATATCCATCTATTATCTTGCACTTTATCCTCTACTGGGGGTGGGGGGGATTATGATGTCAGAATTAAATGATCTGCATCCCATAATAATTTACACAACGTTCTAAATGGTTCCGAGTGGTGGAACTGTCTCAGGGTTCTAACACGGTTTTAAATCCGGGCGTTGAGGTGGAGGAGGTGTGAGGTGGAGGTGTGTACAGTGAGTGGATTTAGAACCCCAAAACAGTTTGGGGAAGGTCCACCTTTGTGTTCTTACCTCATCCGACGTTTGGAACCATTTAGAACGTCGTGTGAAATATTATGGGATGCAGATCATTTAATTCTGACATCATGGCCCCCCTTTCACGCCAAGGTGGACCTTCCCCAAACTGTTTCAGGGTTCTAACACTCCTCCACCTCCCGGATATTCCCACCGTGTGAGAACCCTGAGACAGTTCCAGCACTCGGAACCCTTTAGAACGTCGTGTAAAATATTATGGGATGCAGATCATTGATTCTGACATTGAGGCGCATTAAGGTGGAGGAGTGTGTTACGGGGTTTTAACTCACACCTGCACCACCATGTGCAGACAGAACATCACCCCCCACCCTAATGAGGCCTGCTCCATGGGGGGTCCTGATCCTTAGAGAACATACCTATGTATGTACATATGTAGAGGACCAGCTGGACTACAAAAAGGAACCGTAGAACTACAAACCCGTCCGTACGGCGGCGAGTCGACCACACGGTGCGCAGGAGCGAAGCAGTGGTGGCATTCCGGGACGCCGAGACCGGGACTTCACCGCCGGTGGGGGGGGGGGTATCAGGTTTCCTCTGAAGCCGTGATAAAACCCGGGAATGCTGCGGGTGGGGGGGGGGCGGGGGGGCTTCAGGAACGCCACCGAAATAACCGGCGCTGCGCGGTGGTGGTGGTGCGCTATTCGCACTCCGCGCGGCAACAGATGTGTTCGCTCGACGAAAGTAGGTCAGCCGCCTCGCAGAACCGGCGCTGTAATTCCACCCGGGGACCCGGGCCCCTCCCCCTCCCCCCCCCCCCAATCCAACCCCGAGCGGCGCTGGCGGGCGGTGCGGCGGCCGTGACCGAAGCACGTTCCCATCACCCCAAACCCCCCCCCCCCCCACCTGTGAGACCGGGGGTTTTCCCGGCGCACGGATTCCGTCCTGCGTCCCGACGCAGAGCCGGTTCCAACGTCGTCACGGCGACCGCAGAGCTGTGCGGTAACCATGGAAACCTTTGATGTCACCCAATGGGTTGTGTGTGTGTGTGTGTACATGTGTGTGTGAGTCGTGTGATGTCATCGCCTGTGGATCGGTTCTAGATCCCATCGTCGTGGTTCTCTGTTATTCGTGTTATTCGGGTGGTGGATCATTCTCGGTTCTGCAGTGCTGTTGCACGCCGACGTGTGTGTGTGTATGACGTGTGATGTCATCGGCCGTGGATCGGTTCTGTATCCCGTCGTCGTGGTTCTCTTATCATACGTGGTGTTATTCAGGTGGTGGATCATTCTCGGTTCTGCAGTGCTGTTGCACGCCGACGTGTGTGTGTGAGACGTGTGATGTCATCGCCCGTGGATCGGTTCTGTATCCCGTCGTCGTGGTTCTCTTATTATAATACGGGGTGTTATTCGGGTGGTGGATCATTCTCGGTTCTGCAGTGCTGTTGCACACTGACGTGTGTGTGTGTGTGTATGACGTGAGATGTCATCGCCCGTGGATCGGTTCTGGATCCCATCGTGGTGGTTCTCTTATCATACGGGGCGTTATTCGGGTGGTGGATCATTCTCGGTTCTGCAGTGCTGTCGCACGCCGACGTGTGTGTGTGTGTGTGTGTGTGTGTGTGTGTGTGTGTGTGTGTGACGTGTGATGTCATCGCCCGTGGATCGGTTCTGGATCCCGTCGTCGTGGTTCTCTTATCATACGTGGTGTTATTCAGGTGGTGGATCATTCTCGGTTCTGCAGTGCTGTTGCACGCCGACGTGTGTGTGTGTGTGTGTGTGTGTATGACGTGTGATGTCATCGGCCATGATCGGTTCTGTATCCCGTCGTCATGGTTCTCTTATCATACATGGTGTTATTCAGGTGGTGGATCATTCTCGGTTCTGCGGTGCTGTTGCACGCCGACAGCAGGTGGAGGCGCGTCAGGGTTGTCCTCATGGGATTGGGTCCGGATTTGGGGGCGTGTCTGTGGGACCCTCCACCCGATCATCCACAAGGAGTTCTGTGAGGTCAGGCACTGATGTTGGCTCAACGGACCTGGTATCTCACCAACATCGGTTCTGCAGCTGTGTAGAACAGCAGTTTGGGGAAGGCCCGTTCTCACTCATGACCCCGAGGTCCGTGTTGGCCAATCAGAGCTGATTCCTGGTTCCGTCGGTGCAGCTCCTTCTTCCTCTCGGTGAGGTTCTATTTTTTTCTTCTCCGCTTTGCCTGCGGGTCCAGATCCAGCTGTGGGCTCAGATCCAGATGTGTCCTGGTTTTGGTTTTTGTTTGGGGACGGGATGACAGAACCATGTGGTTCTTAAACTCTGGAACGTCAGATAATGGTTTTACAATACAGTTTTACAGTGTTCTGTGATTTGGACACTAGATGGCAGGCGGTGGGTCCCCATGCCCATCCAGGGAGAACGTTTCGGGCGCTGGGCAGATAGACCCAGGACAGGGGGGCAATCTATCGCTGGGCACACACTCACTCACACACACACTCTCTATATGGGGCAATTTGGAGAACTCAATTGACCTTGATCCACGTTTTTGGACTGTGGGAGGAAACCGGAGAACCCGGAGGAAACCCACGCGGACACGGGGAGAACATACAAACTCCATTCAGATGGGGATTCGAACCGGGAATCTCCAGTGCTGAGAGGAGAACATGCTAAACCACTAAGCCACCGTGCCGCCCCGTTTAAAAACCCCTGGTTTAAATGAAACGGTAACGTGGGTGAGGGGGACGGGTGAGGGGGACGGGTGGGGGGGGACGGGTGGGGGGGGACGGGTGAGGGGGGACGGGTGGGGGGGGACGGGTGAGGGGGACGGGTGGGGGGGACGGGTGAGGGGGACGGGTGAGGGGGGACGGGTGGGGGGGGACGGGTGAGGGGGACGGGTGGGGGGGGACGGGTGAGGGGGACGGGTGGGGGGGACGGGTGGGGGGGGACGTTTGGGCCGCGGGTTCCATGCCTCTCAGAGGTTCCTCCCGGTTGTTGGGATGGTTCCTTATCTGATGGAGCGAGGGAGGAGAGGAAGTCGTTTAGAACGTCTGGACGGGGGACGGGGGGTCGAGAACGATAGCCGGCTCCGACATTCCTCGCGGTCCTGCTCGTCCTCTGCGGGGCACGTAGGAACGTTTAGGTTCTGCCCCAGCTGGGCGTGTGGCAGTAAACATCTGCGGCGGTGGTGTCCCCCCCCCCCCCCCCCCCGGGTAATGCACTAATGAGAACGTTGCCCCTGGAGGTTTTATGACCTCACAGTTGCCCCACTGTCCCTGCGTCCCACGTCCACATCGCCTCTGTGGGTCGGATCAGAGAACCGTCCGGTCCGGTCTGACGTTCTCTCGTCACTCAGACCGCTGAACCTTCGGACGGCGGGCTCTGGAACCGGCAGAGCAGAGAGACGAAATGTCCTTCCTTTAAACGCGCCGTGAAATTGCCCCAGCCCGTCCATTAGGCATCAGTGACGGGCATTAATCAGAGACACTGACCGGTCACTGGGGTCCGGCGTTCTCTCAGAACCGGTTCTGCTCCGGATCGTCCGAAGGTCTGGCGTTCCGTCAGAACCGGTCCGCTCCGGATCGTTCGAAGGTCCGGTGTTCCGTCAGAACCGGTCTGCTCCGGATCGTCCGAAGGTCTGGCGTTCCGTCAGAACCGGTCCGCTCCGGATCGTCAGAAGGTCCGGTGTTCCGTCAGAACCGGTCCGCTCCGGATCGTCAGAAGGTCCGGCGTTCCGTCAGAACCGGGTCCGCTCCAGATCGTCAGAAGGTCCGGCGTTCCGTCAGAACCGGTCCGCTCCGGATCGTCAGAAGGTCCGGCGTTCCGTCAGAACCGGTCCGCTCCGGATCGTCCGAAG
>JAFMOC010000193.1:287500-322500 GCA_019802505.1 Corydoras sp. C115 | reverse complement strand
TGTCCTCGCAGTGAAATCTTAATTAAAAGCCGTAATGTTTTATCGTCAGACGCGACGGCGGAACCCTCTGAGGTGGTGCCGCAGTAACCGGGTGGAGAAGCCATCCGGAGTCGGCGTGGGGGGGGGGCGTGGGGGGGTATGTAAGTTCGGGATAAAGCCTCAGATCTTTAAATGGCAGCGTCCGTCCGTCCGGGTGTTTTGGAACGTGGACATGTGGAGGACATGTGGTTCCCAAAACAGATGGACCCTCGGTGTTGGACGTTCCTCTGAGGGGTTGAAATTCTTCGCGGGGTTCTTAGAGGGTTCTGTCAGATGGAGGAGGACGCTTATTCGTGTGAGAACATGGACGCGTCCCTCAGATCTAGCACTCTGTGGACGGGGGGGTAGAGCCTCGTTACTCGTCACTGGAGGAGGCGGCTGTGGTTGCCGTGGTTACGGACGGTGGGATCTCACACGGTGACGGCGGCTTCGCTCGTGGAGGATCGGTCCGTAGCGGCCTCCTCCATCACTGCTCCATCAGCACTGAGGGGGGGGCAGCAGCCTCTGCTCCTCTTTAAATAATTTGGGACGGCTCTCCATGTGAGGAACGTACCCACGGAACACGTGTCAACAATGGAGGAGGGTGGAGAGTGGTGGAGGATGATATGGAAGAAGATGAAGGCTGAGAGGGTGTAGGAGGGTGTTGGAGGATGATGGAGAAAGATGAAGGGTGTTGGAGGAAGATGGAGGACGTTGGAGGGTGTTGGAGGAAGATGAAGGGTGTAGGAGAGTGGTGGAGGGTATAGGAGGGTGTTGGAGGAAGATGAAGGGTGTTGGAGGAAGATGGAGGACGTTGGAGGAAGATGAAGGGTGTAGGAGAGTGGTGGAGAGTATAGGAGGACGTTGGAGGAAGATGAAGGGTGTTGGAGGAAGATGAAGGGTGTTGGAGGAAGATGGAGGACGTTGGAGGAAGATGAAGGGTGTAGGAGAGTGGTGGAGAGTATAGGAGGACGTTGGAGGAAGATGAAGGGTGTTGGAGGAAGATGGAGGACGTTGGAGGAAGATGAAGGGTGTTGGAGGAAGATGAAGGGTGTAGGAGAGTGGTGGAGAGTATAGGAGGGTGTTGGAGGAAGATGAAGGGTGTTGGAGGAAGATGGAGGACGTTGAAGGGTGTTGGAGGAAGATGAAGGGTGTAGGAGAGTGGTGGAGAGTATAGGAGGGTGTTGGAGGAAGATGAAGGGTGTTGGAGGACGTTGGAGGAAGATGAAGGGTGTTGGAGGAAGATGGAGGACGTTGAAGGGTGTTGGAGGAAGATGAAGGGTGTAGGAGAGTGGTGGAAGGTATAGGAGGGTGTTGGAGGAAGATGGAGGACGTTGGAGGGTGTTGGAGGAAGATGAAGGGTGTTGGAGGAAGATGAAGGGTGTAGGAGAGTGGTGGAAGGTATAGGAGGACGTTGGAGGAAGATGAAGGGTGTTGGAGGAAGATGAAGGGTGTTGGAGGAAGATGGAGGACGTTGGAGGAAGATGAAGGGTGTTGGAGGAAGATGGAGGACGTTGGAGGAAGATGAAGGGTGTTGGAGGAAGATGGAGGACGTTGGAGGAAGATGAAGGGTGTTGGAGGAAGATGAAGGGTGTTGGAGGAAGATGGAGGACGTTGGAGGAAGATGAAGGGTGTTGGAGGAAGATGGAGGACGTTGGAGGAAGATGAAGGGTGTTGGAGGAAGATGGAGGACGTTGGAGGAAGATGAAGGGTGTTGGAGGAAGATGAAGGGTGTAGGAGAGTGGTGGAGAGTATAGGAGGGTGTTGGAGGAAGTTGAAGGGTGTTGGAGGACGTTGGAGGAAGATGGAGGACGTTGGAGGGTGTTGGAGGAAGATGGAGGACGTTGAAGGGTGTTGGAGGAAGATGAAGGGTGTTGGAGGAAGATGGAGGACGTTGGAGGGTGTTGGAGGAAGATGAAGGGTGTTGGAGGAAGATGAAGGGTGTTGGAGGAAGATGGAGGACGTTGGAGGGTGTTGGAGGAAGATGAAGGGTGTTGGAGGAAGATGGAGGACGTTGGAGGGTGTTGGAGGACGATGAGGCACCACTGTCTCCCCCCCCCCCCCACACACAGCCCCCACAGAATACACACCATAACACCACCACCCTCTGCCGCCGTCGCCCCGGCGAGTCCATCCACGTAGGTCGGTTCTGCTGGACGGTCGGTTCCGCTGGACCGGTTCTGCTGCGTTGTTACGTTGGTACCGGTGAGGCCCGCGGGCCGGCCCGAGCAGGTGGATCAATATTGCTTTAGTTTTATAGAAATTCCTCCGGCGCGGGACGGTATGATGATCACACAGAACATTCATTCTCTCTCTCTCTCTCTCTCTCTCTCGCTCTCTCTCTTTTCTCTCTCTCTCTCTGTCTCTCTCTCTCTCTCTCTCTTTTCTCTCTCTCTCTCTCTCTCTCTCTCTCTCTCTCTCTCTTTTCTCTCTCTCTCTCTCTCTCTCTCTTTTTTTCTCTCTCTCTCTCTGTCTCTCTCTCTCTCTCTCTCTCTCTCTCTCTCTCTCTGTCTCTCTCTCTCTGTCTCTCTCTCTCTCTCTCAATCTCTCTCTCTTGCTCTCTCCCTCTCTCGCCCATATTCAGGATGAACTGGACCTCACGGACAAGAACCGCGAGGCGATGTTCGCTCTGCCGGCGGAGAAGAAATGGCAGATCTATTGCAGCAAGAAGAAAGTAAGTCACTCACGTCCCTCACATGTGACGGGATAGGACTAAATTATTATTCATTAGAACACTACTGGAGATTTATAATTAAAAAGACGTTTTTATTATTAGTTTTTTTATTTAATTTGTCTTGCGTCCCCCTGGTGGTCGCTGTGTGTATTGCTGTGGTCTGCCATTCTGCCCTGTGAATGCAGGGATAGGCCCCCGGCGTCTCCAGAGACCCCGAAGAGGACGAGCCGAAGCTTCGTCTCTTGTAGATCTCTGGTCATTTCGTTACCGTACACCCCCCCCCCCTCCACCCCCAACCCCCGTGTTAACGTTACTCAGCGTTCTCCGTTTCTGACGTTCTTCTTCCAAATGCCCTGCATGAGGAGGAACCAGGACCGGGCAACGGTTCCCTGAAAGAGGACAAAACGTCCATTCATGTGGAGAACGCGGAAAGGAAGGAACTCGTTAACATGCAGCGCGACGTACAGGACGAAGACAAAAGGACAGGTTCCGCGGAGGAGGGAGGTTTAAAGAACCACGTCCCGCAAGCTAGATTTTGGGTGGGGGGGTGGGGGACATTGGTGCAGCCGGTTAACAGAACCGACAGACCGGAGAACGTTCTTTACGCGGCCCAACGGCGGCGCTCTGATGATCCCTGCAGTGCGTTCTAAAGGACTGGACGGGGCGTGCTGTGTTATTATTTTATTGTTTGGCATTTGGGGGCGTGTCATCCGTCGGCAGAACCGACTTGTCTCGCGGTTCTGTTCTTTAAAGTGGCGTTCTGCGGCCGCACATTCGAGTTCGGGCTCAGACGTGGAGACGGTCCGAGTGCAGAACCGAAGAACCGAGAACCTCCGCGGGTTCTGTAACGTGGCACGGTGGAACGTGGCTGTGAGTTCTCCATGTTCTCCTGTCCTTCCCGGTCCTCAGATATTTGTTCTATAGAACATCTCAAACGACAAGGTAGAACAGACCGACCAGCGTGTCTCAGAACCTCCATCCTCATGCTTTATGGACATGGACTGTGGGATCTCCTCAGACGACCGGGATAGGCCTCTGAGGTTGTTTGATCTGGTCCTGGACTGCGCGGTGAAGCGAGTTCCGGCCGGACGGATGGCGTCTGGCCTCAGGAACACGTCTGAGTACTGTTCTGGCAGCGAGACAGACCCAGTTCTCCGGGTTAATGCGGTTCTAGAGCCGGCGTTCCTCGGAGCGCGACCCGCTTTCTCGGCGTTCCGCTCGTCTCGAGGCTCAGAGCGCCGTCGTCCGGGCAACGGGCCAGCGGAGACATTAAGAACCTCGTGATGATGAACAGCTGGAGCCGGAGGACGGGTCTACTCACGTTCCTTAATACAACACAATCGGGTGTAAACGCTTTAAACGCCACGTAAACACAACATAAACGCCGCGTAAATACAACGTAAATACAACGTAAACGCCACGTAAATACAACATAAACACCACGTAAACGCCACGTAAACGCCACGTAAACACCACGTAAATACAACATAAACGCCGCGTAAACGCCACGTAAACATCACGAAAACGCCATGTAAACGTCACGTAAACGTCACGTAAACATCACGTAAACGCCACGTAAACATCACGTAAACATCACGTAAACGGCACGTAAACGCCACGTAAACGGCAAGTAAACGCCACGTAAACGCCACGTAAACATCACAAAAACGCCATGTAAACGTCACGTAAACATCACGTAAACGCCACGTAAACATCACGTAAACATCACGTAAACGCCACGTAAACGGCAAGTAAACGGCACGTAAACGCCACGTAAACGGCAAGTAAACGCCACGTAAACGCCACGTAAACGCCACGTAAATACAACATAAACGCCGCGTAAATGCCACGTAAACATCACGAAAACACCACGTAAACATCACGTAAACATCACGAAAATGCCACGTAAACACCACGTAAACGCCACGAAAACGCCACGTAAATGGCAAGTAAACGGCACGTAAACGCCACGTAAATACAACGTAAACGGCACGTAAACACCACGTAAATACAACGTAAACGGCACGTAAACACCACGTAAATACAACGTAAACGACACGTAAACGGCACGTAAACACCACGTAAATACAACGTAAACGACACGTAAACGGCACGTAAACACGTAAACACCACGTAAATACAACATAAACATCACGTAAACGCCACGTAAATACAACGTAAACGACACGTAAACGGCACGTAAACATCACGTAAACACCACGTAAATACAACATAAACACCACATAAACGGCACGTAAATACAACGTAAACGCCGCGTAAGCACCGCGAAAACACCGTGTAAACACCACGTCGCGCTCCGAGGGTCGGGTTCTCCTGACCGTGTTCTCCTAACAGAACGAATCTCATTAAATCCTCGATCCATCATGGCCTGACCTTCCGAACCGACGGCTCCACCGCGCACGCTGATCACTGAGTAACGGGATTCCGGTTGTTCTAACCATCACGCTGCCGTCTAGTGGCCGAATTACAGAATGCAGGTTATAAAAACAGCGTAACGGGTTCCGCGCAGATCACGGTTTACGTTAATCTGTATTTTATGATTTAAAGTAATTAAAAAAAAATTTTTTCATGATGCCACGGCTGGGACGACGGCTCAGCCAATCAGATTTAAGGAACAGAACTACTTGTTTGATACGAGTGAACGGTACCACAGAGGGTTTGGTTCCTCGGATTCGTGGATGGAACCTCATAATGAGAGCTCTCACTCGGGACGTTCATTCCTGAAGGAGAACCTGAAGGTTCTAAACCCCGCCGCGTGAGCAGAGATTAAAGGGAAGTTGAGTGCATGAGCAGTAAGTCCGGGGTCACGACGGGGGCAATTAATACACCCCACCGGGCGGTACACCATAACTACATCAGACACGACATCAAACCAAAGGAGGTTCCTTTTATTCCCCTGCGTTCAGAGACTAATCAGAAGTGAATAACGTTCCCCGTCCCCCGCTACGTCCTCGTTTACCGCGACGTTAGAACATCGTTTCCGATGTGGTCACTTGGTAGCCAATCACTCTGAGAGTTGGGAGTTCAAACATGGCGTTGACCGAACGCTGCCAACGTGGACAGTCTAGAACATGTAGCTGAAGCATGGTGGTGGCAGCGTTATGTCGTGGAGCTGTTTCTCTTCATTATAAAACGTTTGGTTGGTCGGTTCTGAGGGAACATGGACGTCTAAATCCTTGAGGAAACCATACAGTCTGCTGGACCGCTGAGGACTGAGGACAGACGCAGAACGTCCACCCGCCAGTTGACGAGGACGAGGACGTTTACGTTCCCGAGTGAGCGAATCGGAACCCCCGATCTAATTCCCCCAAACTGTCAGTGTGTTGGTGTTTTTAAAGAACACCACGGGGAACTTTGAAGTGCCTGAGGATCTGTTTGAATGAAGCGCCGGAGAACCGTCCTCCACACACTTGTGGTGTTGGGACGTAATGAATGGGTTCCGTGTCGTTGGAAAGTGAGAGGCTCTCCAAACACAAAGAGCGCTGTGTGAATGGAGCTCTTTCTCAGCGCGCTGCCTCACAGAGGACGCTCTGTTCCACCGCTGAGGACACGGGGTCCTGTTCATCACCACGTTCTCCACCCGGCGGCTTCCGTAGTGTAAATATTGACGCGTGAGGAGATGGGTGCGCCGCCTTAAACCAAACAGTGTTCCTTAAGAACCTCAACAACCTGCTACAGCTGTTTATCTGAGCGCCCACCAGGGGAGCTCTCCTCACCACATCATGAACGAGGACAGAGAACCAGGAACTGTCAATCAGGTTTACCCCAAAACGGTACCCTATACCGACAACTGTACCCTTTGACCTGCTCTGGTTCTCATGATGTCACGGTCATAGGGCTCATGGTGAGTGTTTCAGGAGAACCCTCAGTGGTGTCCAGGAGGTCCATGGGAAACCAACCCGGGGTCATATGTTCTAAAGACTTCATGTCGTTCGATGGAGAACTTGATGCCAGTTTCACATCCAGCCAACTTATTTGGGTGTCCCCAGACCGTAGGGTTCTCCAGGTAGATCATGTGCAGGTCAGGTGATGTCTGTTGTGGTTCTTTTGATGGTCGGCTGTGATTTTAGTTCATAAGAGGCGTCCGTTACCCCCCCATGTGCAGAACGATGGGGTCTTTGGTATCATGAACCTCACCTGGACTGTTCTTCTCGCTCTCCTCCTGCAGGAACAAGAAGATCCGAACAAGTTAGCTACCAGCTGGCCGGATTACTACATCGACCGAATCAACTCCATGGCTGCGGTAAGTTCTCCACGTTCTTCTCTTTATTGTCTTTATGTTCTCAGGGAACATTTCAGGGAATAATCACGGAGACTGTTACACGACCGAGGGAACGTCCAGACCCCAGCTCCTTCCTGAATCGCTCTTGGACGTCGTTCGTTGCGTTTCTGATCGCTGGAACTCGTCGCTGGAACTCGTCGCTGGTCCTCCGCGTTGCCGGTTCGACGGGCCGATCGTAAACGACCGCAAGTGGACCGTCTCCGAAAAAAAGGGCGTCCCAAAAAAAAACAAAAAAAAAAAACAAAAGCCCGGTTCTGGTTTGCTTTCATGGCGTTGTTTTTATTTGTGAGCGAATCCTTAGCAACGTTCCGTTCCGTTCCGAAGCCCCGTTCCTTTCGCAGATGTTTACCGGCTCCATGTGGGAACATCATCTTCGGCCGGACGCAACGACGCGGGACCCGGCGGCCCCTTCATCGTGCTCGGTTATTTATAACGGAGTCGGTCACGTGACCCGTTTTCCTTCGTTACAGACCGTGAGGCTATTTCAGGAAAACCCATGAGGGGTGGCGGGTTAACGGGTTCCTAATCTGTTCTCGTGAAGAGAACCGTTACCGGCCCTCCTGAGCCAGGCTCGCGGGGGCCCGTTCTTTATGCCCATCCAGGCCGTATCCGTTTGGAGACCCGAGCTGGAGCTTCTCCAGCCGTCCCGTCGATGTTGATCCCCGAGCCATCTGGAGAGGGACCTGCCGGATCCGTGTAATGGATGTTATGTCTGGAACATCTGCGTGGCCCCGCGGCCAGACCGGGGGCCAAGATTCGGCATAACTGGACCCCGGTGCCGTATCAGCGCTTTCGGTTCCATAAACATGAGTTACGTTGCCGTTTAAAAGCCGTGCCAGCCTGCTGCGCCTCCAACACTTCCTCCACGGATCCGGCCAACGCTCCTCTTTCCTTGGCGGGGATGGTTCTCTCGCTCGCTCTCGCTCTCTCTCTTTATTTTATAAACATCCAGCGGGCAGCGTACGAATCCGCACTCATGAAACGGCGGCGGTGGCCAAATTCGCTCGGGTGCGACGCCCTGCAGTCGTGAAGCTCCACTGCACGCATGCTTTTACCATCAGGACCACCGGGGGCAGTGTGGTTCACCTCTCACCGTCATGACGAGCTCTAATAAACAAAATAAATAAATTAAAATCCAATTAAATTTCATTAATTTAGTAGACACTTTTATCCCAAGCCAATTGACTTGGTTGGGGGTTAGAGCACAGGGTCCGCCACAGCGCCCCCTGGAGCATTGAGGGTTAAGGGTCTTGCTCAAGAACCCACATTGGTAACTTTAGTGGACCTGGGATTTGAAACCCCAACCTTCTGATTGACAGCCCAACACGCAAACCACTCCCCACAACTAGTGGCTTCGAAACAGTCACCTGATCCCCAATAGTTTGGGGAAGGCCCCTTCATGTTCCCTCATGGTGTAGAACGCAAATCAGAATTTTGGTTTTCTCATGGGGAGAAAATGCCAACTCCATGTTCTACATTATTTATTCATTCATTATCTTAAACTTAATTAACTACTGGGGTCACGGTGGGTGGGTGGAGGGGGGGGGGTTACATGCCCATCCAGGGGAGATCGTTTCAGGGCGCTGGGCAGATACACCCAGTAGAGGGCGCCAATCTATCACAGGGCACACACTCACTCTCTACATGGGGCAATTCACCGTGTTTTTTTTGGAACCCGAAGGGAAACCGATGTGGACCCGGGGAGAACCTGCAAACCACCAAGGCACGGTGGCGTGGCCTCATATGGAGGTCGCAGGTTCGAATCCTGGATGTAACACTGTACCAACCGTACCGCTGGTTGTCCAGATGTTGACCCCCTAAATAAAGCGACCTGCGGTGTTCTCTCAGGTTCTGAAATGTGGACTCGGTGTTGATTTGTCCTCCTGCTTGTCTTCTAGATGCAGACCCTCTTTGCGTTTGACGAGGAGGAGATGGAGACGAGGAACAAAGTGGTGGAGGATCTAAAAACGGCACTCCGCACTCAGCCCATGAGGTAGGACTCTCGGTTCGGACCGCGGCGCCACCTGGGGTTCACCAGCATGACCGTGATGTTTACATTAAAGGGACTCGGGACAGCTGCAAAGCCGTAGAACCGCAGAGCCGACAGAGTGTTTACCTCGCCGTGTTCCGCCGCGGAGTGTTTACTGACAGATTTATCACCTCGGGTTCGAACCTGCGACTCTGCAGAACCATTAGTGGGTCATTTACGAGGGGAACGTGTGCCGTCGTTAGAACGTGAAGGTCATTAGTTCTTTAATACCGTCTTCACGCGAAGCTTTAAAAACAAACCCGAGGGAACTGAGGAACGGGGTGTTGGGCTTTGGCTCTGGTCCAAATTATGGCCTGAAGATCAGGTTCTCATCGGTTCTTTCTGGTTCATTGACACGCCTGAAGTTCCATCATCTCAAGGTCTGTCCGTCCAAAACGGAGCTTGTGGTTCTTCCTAAAAGTTCCTGATCCGTCCTAAAGATGGACCACCCCATCGCCTCAGATGGTTCTGAGAGAACTGTTCAAATGGTTCCTAGGGGACCGAGAGTGCTTTATGTTGGAGTAAACGAGGGAACCGGTTCCTTTCCACTCGCCTCCTCGTGCGGACCGAGCGTTCTGCAGTAAACAGGGTTCCCAAACGGTTAAACCGCAGAATATTTTGGGGGGGTGGTTGTCCACATTCCTCCGAGAACGTAGACGTTGCGGTGGCGGACCGAGGTTCGGGAGGTTTATTGGGATGAAGGTATGGAGAACTCGTGACGTCCCGGGGCTCGAGGGCCTCGCGGTGTGTCTTTGCGTCGTTCCGTGCGGTTCTGCGAGTTCCTCGTGTTTGCTTCTGAATACCAGAGGCTTGGAATAAATATTAATAGTGAATGAAAACAGGAAGTGGGAAAGTTCACGACCCGCTGCTGCTGCAGAGACGGGGGGACGGGGGGACGGGGGGACGGGGAGCAGGGAGCAGACTGCAGATCGAGTTGCAGTTTAAACGTTCTGCAGGTGAAGAAGATGATGGGGGTTGCTGGTTGATGGTGGAACCTAAATCATGAGGAATAAACTCCAAGGTTCCAACCTCCTGAGATGTTCTGCGGGGTGTCTTTCCACGGTGTAGCCCATCTGCCTTAAGACTCGAGATCCGAGTTTGTTCTGAGGAGTTGTTTGAGTGACGTTCTCCTCAGCTCAGACCAGGCTGTGGGTTCTCCTCTGAACGGTGGTTTGGTATCGTCTTCCAGGAACTTCTAACTTTCCCAATGTTCTCCAAAACCCTACAGATGGTTCCCTATAGTGCAGCACCTTCTCAATCACACCAACAACCACGCTACAAGTGTTTGGGAAGCTGCTGCTGTATTGGGAACCATCTGTAGGGTTTTGGAGAACTGTGGAAAAGTTAGAAGTTCCTGCAAGGAGATACCAAACCACTGTTCTCCAAAACCCTACAGATGGTTCCCCATAGAGCTGCAGCTTCCCAAACACTCATAGCGTGGTTGTTGGCGCCAGACAAGCTGGTGTGAGTATTTGGAAAAGTGCTGATCTATTGGGAACCATCTGTAGGGATTTGGAGAACAGAGGTTTGGTATCTTCTTGGTAACTTCTAAACTTCCCACCGTTCTCCAAAACCCTACAGATGGTTCCCAGTAGAGCAGCAGCTTCCCGAACACTCACACCAGCCCGTCTGGTGCCAACAACCACACCATGAGTGTTTGGAACCATCCTCCTGAACTCCTGGTTCTGGGCGGTCCGTGTTCTGGTGGACCGGTGCGTTTCCGGTCTACTGTTCCACAGAACCATCCGCCATGATGGTACCATAATCGTTTGAAGGTTTCCAAACAATTAATATACGAAGAACATACAGAACTTTAAATGAACGGACATCAGATGCGTCACACGTTCTCGCAGTGGAACTACAGGAACCATGCTAAAGTTCCCTCAATGAGTCCTGACTATTTTCTGTCCCCGAGGAGCAGACCGTCTCATAAACTCACAGCAGGACTGTGAAGGGTTCCGCTGTGAGTGTTTGGCCGGGACTCGTGAGACGTCCTCACTGCAGCGTCTCCACGGAACGCCGCAAAGCGATGCTGACAGCGTGGAGTCTCCGTCCGACGCCCGCCGTCGGGTTCTGGAGATCTGTTCGGCGGCGTAGACAGTCTGCCGCCGGTCGTCCGGGACGCCGGTCGCACGCAGAACGTCCACACAAGTGCTTACAGATGTTCTCTCGTCGTGTTCTCTCTCGTCTGGAGCTCCGAGTCGTTCGAGATGTCACGTCGGGACGGGACGAGGGTGCGGGTGGGGGTACGGGTGGGGACGTGGGCGGAGGGTGGGGTGGGAGTGTCCCACAGACTTTATATGGAGAAGATGGAGCTCTAGAACTTTGAGATGTTCACTTGGATTTAGGGTTGAGAACCAGGAACAATTCTTGTCCTTGGGTGTAGTTCACCCAGAACCCAAACCGATCGAACCCTGGACCTGCAGATCCACAGCAGGGGTTCTTAAGCGTTTCAGACCAAGTAGAACCCATTATCAAAACCAAACTTTGAAGTTCCATCTCTGTTTCTCTAGAACAACAAACGGAGAACCTCCATCATCAGTTGTGAGTGTATATCAAAGCAAAAAGGTACAAGGGGGCGTGGCCTCAGTCTGAATAAATCACAATAATGATTGAAGATATTGTTGGGCGCGAGGCTTCGCGGAGAACAGGTCCACCTCGTTCCCGTGATTTATTCACAATAATACACAACCTGAACGGCATGGTGGCTTAGTGATTGGCATGTTCTCCTCTCAGCCCTGGGGATCCAGGTTCGAATCCTGATCTTGGTGGAGTTTCCATGTTCTCTCCGTGTCCATGTGGGTTTCCTCCGTGTCCTCCGCTTTTCTCCCACAGTCCAAAAACATGGATTCAAGGTGAAATGAATGCTCTAAATTGCCCCATATAGTGGGTGATAGATTGGCCCACTTTCCTGGGTGTATCTGCCCAGCGCCCTAAACGTTCTCCCCTTGATGGGCATTGGGGAACCCCCCCTCCTCAACCCTAGTAGAGGATTAAGCCAAAGATAATGAATGATTGCAGAACCTCTAGTGATGTAGTCTGGATTTTAAAGTGAATGCTGATCGCTGAGTATCAGGATTGCAGGATCTCAAAAAAAACAAAAAAAAAAACACTGCCATCTTGTGGCCAAATTACAGAACGCAGTTTATGAAATATATCTGGAATTATAATGTATTGTATATTAATACGATTATCTGGCGTTCCACAGTTTAGGAACCTTTGTTCTGAAGGATGGATCCGCTGAAGACGTTACGTGAACACGTGGCTCATGAAGAATAAAATAAATGACGTATTTTTATCCAGAACTCGTTCTTTTGTGAGCGTTGGTGACCCGCAGCGGAACCTCCACACTGTGGTTGAGTGACGTCTGTCTGACCTCTGTGGAACCTCATGATCCAGACTTTTGTTTTCGGTCTCCCGCCCGAGCGAAACTCAACACCTCGCATGTGAGGACTTTGGACGGCGCGGTGTTTTCCTCTCGGCGCTGTGAATCGGGAGGCCGAGCAGGAGAACCGTGAGAGGGGAGAGCTAGACGTACCGCGACGGTTCCGCGTCTCCGAGGAGAGGAGGTCTCCACTTTCACGAGTTGCTTCACTTTGTCCGGGACGAAGACCACGACTGAGAACGTTCTCCCAACATGGGCGAGAACCATTAGGAGGAACCCGGGTCTCAATGAGGAACTTGTTCTCCTCTGGGGAGAGGTTCAGGTTCATTATGATGATGCTGACGCATTAACAGCACTGATCCTGAAGAGCAGTTCCTCAAGTTGACACCAGGTGCCGCCAAATCCTTGCCGCCAAATCCAACGTCTCCTTGTGCCTGACGTTCTGGTTCCTTCAGCTGTTTCTTGCTTTTAAACGGTACATCAGCTCAAAGCAGCGTTACGGTTCTCCAAAACCTGAGAGAACCCGAGGTCACGTGACCGTGGAGAACCTAATTCTGACCATTCATCAGGTTTTAGGACATTTAAGATACGATTTGGTCGGTCCACATGCTCCAACTGGCCGTGGGTGCATGGGATTATGGACGGTCCATGTTCTGGTGGTTCCACGGTTCCACAGAACCATCCGCCGGTATGGCGGTTACCAGGTTTCCGAACAATTAATATATGAATAATAATATATGAAGACATCAGATACGTCATGTGTTCATCAGGACCTGAACCTGAATGGGTTCTCACAGGGGAACTACAGGAACCACGCTCCTCTCATTGAGTTCCCTCAACGAGTCCAGACTATTTTCGGCGCTGGCGTCGTTCCTGAACAAACCGAAGCGCTGAGTCGGGTTCCTGCGCGTTGCTGGGTAAACAAAGCCGACGTTCTGGAGAGTGGGAGAACGTGGCGGCGCGCTGATGCCCGTCTCGGTGCCACGCTCGCGGTTTGTTTGTGCGGCAGAAAGCCGAGAACGCTGCGGTGGAACCCCGAGGTTTAGACGCCCGTTGGTGCGGTTGACTTTAATTAGCCTAAATAACGAGCCCCGTCATTCCGGCGGCGATGATGAACGAGGGGCCGAGGATTCGGGTTCCGTCCTGACGCGTCTCTGCCTTTTGATCACGGAACGTTCGGAACGGATTAATGGGCTTCTGGAGTTGGGAATGGGAACCATGTGTGTTTTTGGAAAACTTTAGACGGGGGCGACGCACGCATCCGAGTCCGCCGTGATGTTCCGGAGGTTCATCGATGGGTCCACACGGCCTTTGTAGTTACGTTCTATGTACCAGAGTTTTAGAACCCTGACTCGATGCATCTATAGGATCATTAGGTTCCATTCATTCTCAAGAGCATGTCTGAGGCTGGGCACCGAAGACCCGGCTCACAATCGCTGTTCTAATTCATCCCAAGGGCACTGGATTGGGTCGAGGTCAGGGTTCTGCACACAAAGGTCTAGAATACTTGATTAAAAGCCCTCAGCTTAATAATTGAGACCTTTTGTCCTGGTTCTTCTGTCCATAGTACCATTACAGACCCACTAGGGGGCGGTATTAGAAGTCGATCCAGCCAGGTTTGGTTCTAGTTTCATCCCTGTCGACGTTCCGCAGGTTCGTGACCCGGTTCATCGAACTGGACGGCCTGACGTGTCTCCTGAACTTCCTGAGGAGCATGGACTTCGAGACGTCGGAGAGCCGCGTCCACACCTCCGTCATCGGCTGCATCAAGGCGCTCATGAACAACTCTCAGGGCCGGGCGCACGTTCTGGCGCACCCGCAGAGCATGAACACCATCTCGCAGAGCCTGCGCCAGGAGAACGTCAAGACCAAGGTGGCCGTGCTGGAGATCCTGGGCGCGCTCTGTTTGGTTCCCGACGGTCACAAGAAGGTTCTGCAGGCCATGGCTCACTATCAGAAGTACGCTGCGGAGAGGACGCGCTTTCAGGTAGACGTCACCAGAGAGGAACGTTCTGGTTCTCAGGGGGGTTCTCAGCTCTGATCTCTAGCTCCTCTGATAAAAAGGGGCTGGGTGGATGGGTAGGTGGATGGAGGGCTAGATGGCTGGATGGGTGGTTGGATGAAGGGGTGGAGGACTGGATGGATGAGTGAGTGGATGGATGGATGGATGGAGGACTGTATGGATGAGTGAGTGAGTGGATGGATGGATGAGTGGATGGATGGCTCAAAGGAGGACTGGCTGGCAAGATGGAGGGCTAGATGGATGGATGGGCAGCTGGGTGAAGGGGTGGAGGACTGGATGGATGAGTGAGTGGGTGGGCAGCTGGATGGATGGACGGGTGGATGGGTAGGTGGATGGAGGGCTAGATGGCTGGATGGGTGGTTGGATGAAGGGGTGGAGGACTGGATGGATGAGTGAGTGGATGGATGGATGGATGGAGGACTGGATGGATGGGTGGATGGATGGCTCAAAGGAGGACTGGCTGGCAAGATGGAAGGCTAGATGGATGGATGGGCAGCTGGGTGAAGGGGTGGAGGACTGGATGGATGAGTGAGTGGGTGGATGGCTGGGTGAATGGATGAGTGAGTGGATGGGCAGCTGGATGGATGGGTCTATAGCTGGATGGATGGCTCAAAGGAGGACTGGCTGGCTAGATGGATGGGTGGGGGGCTGGATGAGTGAGTGGGTGGATGGCTGGGTGAATGGATGAATAGATAAAGGGCTGGATGGATGGGTGGGGGGCTGGATGAGTGAGTGGGTGGATGGCTGGGTGAATGGATGAATAGATAAAGGGCTGGATGGATAAAGAACCTCCATGTCAGTTTCTGTAGATCTCAGATCTTCACCTCAAAAACCAAATGGTTCCAACATCAGCCCTTGGTCCTCTCTTCATTTCTGCTGGCGTACGGTTCCTGTTACGGTTCCCCTCAGACAGAACCGTCCATGTCTTTCAGACTCTTCTGCACGAGTTGGACCGGAGCACGGGACGCTACAGGGACGAGGTCAACCTGAAAACCGCCATCATGTCCTTCATCAACGCCGTGCTCAACGCCGGACCTGGAGAGGTCAGTAACCCCCAACCTCCTCCACCCGGAGCCCCCTGCCGGTTCTGCCGTGTCTCACGCTGTTGGTTCCTCACGCAGGACAACCTGGAATTCCGGCTCCATCTGAGGTACGAGTTCTTGATGTTGGGGATCCAGCCGGTCATCGACAAACTCCGGGGTCATGAGAACGCCACCCTGGACAGGTCCGAGTTCTACGCTTTGGCATCCTGATCAGACCCGCGGAACGTCACATGACTTTATTTCGACCCTGTGTTATGTTTTCTCTGCAGACATCTGGACTTCTTCGAGATGGTGAGGAACGAGGACGACTGCGAACTGGCCAAGCGCTTCGACCTGGTGAGTCTGATCGCCGCGCTGAGCGTTCCGGGGCGTTGGGGGTTCCGCGGGGTCGAGGTTCCTCGGGGTTGTAATGGGAATCGGGTGCCATGTTCTCGCAGACGCACGTGGACACCAAGAGCGCCGGCCAGATGTTCGAGCTGATCAAGAAGAAGCTGAGCCACACGGACGCCTATCCCCACCTGCTGTCCATCCTGCAGCACTGCCTCCAGATGCCCTGTGAGTCAGCCACGCCCACACACCTGCCGTTAGCGGGAGAACATGCCAAACACACCGCGAGGGTTCCCTGACGTGTGGATGTCGGGTCTGCAGATAAACGAGGTGCCGGGTCCGTGCAGCAGTGGCAGCTCCTGGACCGGATCCTTCAGCAGATCGTCCTTCAGGACGAGAAAGGGGACGACCCGGACGCGTCTCCGCTGGACAACTTCAACGTCCGGAACATCATCCGCATGTGAGTTCTCCACGTCCGTCCCTTCAAACGGGCTGCGGTTCCCGGGGGACGGAACACCGGGTTCTCCGTCCAGGCGCGTTCTTGGTCTGAGCTGAAGGTTCTCGTCTTGTTCTGTGTCCTCCTCAGGTTTGGGAAGCAGCGTCCCTCCAGGTTCTTCTCTCTCAGATCTTAATCTCGATCTTAATCTCGTTCTCGACGGAACGCTCACAAACGTCTTTGTTACCTTTTAATGGCTTTTAATACAAACCTGCCTCCATCGCGGGGGCGGGGCTTAAAAGGGGCGTGTCAGGCTCCCCACACCGTGACCCCGCGTCTAATCTCGTAACTTTGTCCTGCTGATTGTCAAATTAACTCTAAACGAGTTCATAACTGTGTTTACAGATTAATTAATGTTGGTGTAAGATATTAATTTTTAATGATTAATTATTTAATTATTAAGATTAAGATGGATGGAGTGGGTGGATGATTTGATTGATGGGCGGCTGAGAGGTTACATCAGTTGAATTGATTTGAACTGATTAATGGATGATTGGGTGGGTGGATCAATGGCGGTGGGTGGGTAGGTGGATGAATCGGTTTATGGGTGGGTGAATGGATGAATTAGTGGGTGGATGAGTGTGTGGATAGAGTGATGGATCATTGGTTGGATGGCACGATTGGTGTGTTGGTGGTTGGATGGGTGGGTGAGTGGGTGGATGATTTGATTGATGAATGGGTGAGTGGATCTATCAATAGGTGGCCAATTAAATTGCTTTGAACCAATTAACGGATGGATGGATCAATGGGTGGGTGGATAGGTTGGTGGATGGTTGGTTGGGTGGTCGGATTGGTGAGTGGGTGGATGATTCGATTGATGGGCAGGTGAGTGGAGATCTCAGTAGGTGGCCAGTTGGACTGATCATCGGGTGGATGGGTTGATGGCTCGATTGGTGCGTTGGTGGTTGGATGGGTGGGTGGGTGAATTGATTGATTGATGGCTCGATTGGTGCGTTGGTGGTTGGATGGTTGGGTGGGTGGGTGGATGAATCCGATTGGTGGGATGATTGGTAGGCAGGTGGATGGATGGAGGTCTTTGATGCTGATTGGTTCTCGTTCCTGCTGACAGGCTGGTGAACGAGAACGAGGTGAGACAGTGGAGAGACCAGGCGGAGAAGTTCCGGCGAGGTGAGGTCACTTCGGTCCTATGGGCGTATGGGTTCCCTGTGTGTTCCGTGTGAGAACGTTCTGGTGTGTTGTGTAGAACATGCGGAGCTGACGGCTCGGTTGGAGAGGAAGGAGCGAGAGTGTGAGATTAAAACCCAGGAGAAGGAGGACATGATGAAGACCCTGAACAAAATGAAAGACAAGCTGCAGAGAGAGGGGGTGGAGCTGCGCTCCGCCCGAGAACAGGTTCTAGATCTTTCCTCTCGCATCAACGACATCTCCGTGAGTTCCTTCGGGTTCTGTTTGTTCGGGGGGGTGGAAGGTGGAAGGTGGATGGATCTGTTAATCAGAATTTTTTTTTTTGTTTGTTTGTTTTTTTGGCAGAACGGAGGCGTCCCGTTTCCTCCGCCTCCTCCTCCACCGGGGGCGCCGATGGCTCCTCCGCCGCCGCCGATGATGGCCGGTTTCCCTCCTCCTCCCCCTCCCCCGCTTCCTTTCCTCTCACCCGCCCCTCCTCCACCGCCGCCCCCTCCTGGCGCTCCTCCCCCACCGCCGCCGGGCGCTCCACCCATATTCGGTGGCGCGCCGCTGCCCCCTGTGGTTTCGCTCGGCGGCGGCACCAACCTGCGGGCCAAGAGCATCCCGCAGCCCTCGCACCCGCTCAAGTCCTTCAACTGGGCCAAACTGGGCGAGGTGGGTATCAGCCAGCGGGGGGCGCCACGGGGCAACATGTGTGTGTTACTGCTGGAGTGTGTGTGTGTGTGTTTGGTTTAGAGCGTGTTTGTGTGTGTGTTAGTGCAGGTGTGTGTGTTAGTGCAGGTGTGTGTGCG
Organism: Corydoras sp. C115; assembly: GCA_019802505.1. Lineage (NCBI taxonomy): Eukaryota > Metazoa > Chordata > Actinopteri > Siluriformes > Callichthyidae > Corydoras > Corydoras sp. C115. The sequence goes on along the minus strand of JAFMOC010000193.1, from coordinate 304,265 downwards.
TATGATAGTGCAGGTGTGTGCTATTGTGTGTACGTACAGGTGTGTGTGTGTTTGTGTGTGTGCATACAGGTGTGTGTGTGCGTGAGAGCGCGCGCGCGTGTGTGTGTGTGTGTGTGTGTGTGTGTGTGTGTGTGTGTGTGTATAATGTACACGGTTAATCATGGTTCCATTGGGAGGTGATGACATCACACAGGTGAATCATGTGACCGATGTTCTAATGGGTTCTGGTGGATCTTTAACAGAACAAGATCACTGGAACCATCTGGCATGGCATCGACGACCTGAGGGCCTTCAAGGTTCTCGATCTGAAGGACATCGAAAAAATGTTCTCGGCTTATCAGAGGCAACAAGTACGGAGGATTTGCATGTTCTTTAATGTTCTGCGAATGTTCTTTAAAGTTCTTTAATGTTCTGCGAATGTTCTTTAAAGTTCTTTAATGTTCTATAGTGTTCTGAGAATGTTCTGCGAATGTTCTTTAAAGTTCTGCAATGTTCTATAAAGTTCTTTAATGTTCTGCGAGCGTTCTGCGCGCTGTTTTTGAAATGCTGTAGCTGTTTGATGATTAAAAACCACACAAGCCTTCACCTCCTTCAATTTGCCCTCATTTGCATAATTAATCCTCATTGGTCAGATCCAGGTTCGAATCCCGATCTGGGTGGAGTTTGCATGTTCTCCCCGTGTCTGCATGGGTTTCCTCTGGGTTCTCCAGTTTCGTCCCACAGTTTAAAAACAGGGATTCAAGGTGAAATGAATGCACTACAGTAAATTGCCCTTAATTGTGTTTGTGCACCCCGTTCCACCCCCCTGCAACCCTAGTCAAGGATTAAGCAGAAGATAATAAACGAATAAATAAACAACCTGGAGAACTTTTATAAAATGTTTACAAACAATGTAATAAAAAATAAAATAAATTCTATTTTAAATGCGTTTATCGAAAACTAAATCGTTAATAATCTGCGTCGTAATCTCGTCCGGATTTTAAACCGAACGCTGATCATGCTTCCGGTTCGTCTAACAACCAAATACCACCATCTGGTGGCCAAATTATAGAACGCAGCTTATAAAACACATGCGGAAATATTCCATCCATCCGCTTTATCCTCTATTAGGGTCGCGGGGGGGGGGGTTCCCCATGCCCATCCAGAGAGAACGTCTTGGGCGCTGGGCAGATACACCCAGGACAGGGCGCCAATCTATCACTGGACACACACTCACTCTCACACACACTCTATATGGGGCAATTTGGAGAACTCAATTGACCTTGATCCATGTTTTTGGACTGTGGGAGGAAACCGGAGAACCCGGAGGAAACCCACGCGGACCCGGGGAGGACACGCAAACTCCACCCAGATGGGGATTCGAACCGGGAATCCCTAGGGCTGAGAGGAGAACATGCTAAGCCACCGTTCCGCCTGGGGAAATGTACTGTATTGTATATTCACACCATTATCTGGCGTTCCACAGTTGGAGAACCTCTGCCCTCGAGTATAGATATCAGAATGTTATGACATCATAATCTGAGACTCATTAATTCTGCGTTAATTGTGGATTAAGCGGGTGATTAAGGTGGTGAACGCTCGGTTCCGCTGACTGTAAGCCTTCGGCCGAGCCTCTGTGCCGCCGTTCTGCTGCCCTCTGTTCTAATCTCTGCATGTGTTCCACTGTGTCCCCTCCCTGCACCGCTCTGTCCACCTGCCCGGCCCCAGGAGCTGCTCACTAACCAATCCTTCAAACAGGTGAGTCCCGGCGTCGCAGGCGCATGGTTCCGTCCGATCCGTCCGCCCGACGCATGGCCATCGATTTTTATTTAATTTATTTTTTTATTTATTCCGATAGCGAGCACGTAGAACGTTCCCCGTGTAGTCGTTAAGAAGGAACGCCCTGGCCGCTTCGAGACGTTACGTCTCCGCTGAAGTTGCCACGGTGCCGCCCGATGTTCTGGGAGGTTCTCGTCGGCCCCGCGCCAAACCCCGACGCCGTCGGGCGCCCGCTCGGCGGTCCATGAGTCACACGGGAAAAGCTTTAGGTCGTAAATAGCTGGGCTTTAAAAATAAATAAATAAATAATTAAATAAAATCCTCCACCCAAAACGGAGCCACGTCCCGTTACATCCAGGCATCCGACGAGAACCTCTAATCGGTTCCACCCTCCATGTAGTTCCTCCTCCACAGTTCCTCTACACACTCGGTTCTCTGATGATCAGGACCTCCACAGAGCAGGTTCTATGAGGGTGGTGGATCATTCTCAGTACTGCAGTGATGCTGACATGGTGGTGCAGGTGTGCTGCAGGTGGATACTGGGTTTAAACTCCAGCAGCACCGACCTGCACCACCATGTCATTCTCACTGCAGTACTGAGAATGATCCACCACCCTCATAACACCCAACCCAACATGAGTGAAGAACATCAGACAGCAGGAGGAATCTGTGAGGTAAAGCTGAGCGAGGTTCTCGTCAGATGGTCTGGATGTTAGGGTGGTGGATCATTCTCAGTACTGCAGTGAGAATGAGATGGTGGTGCACGTCGGTGCTGCTGGAGTTTAAACCCTGTATCCACCTTACTGCACACACCTGCACCACCATGTCAGCATCACTGCAGTACTGAGAATGATCCACCACCCTCATAGAACCTGCTCTGTGGAGGTGCTGATCATCAGAGAACCGAGTATGTAGAGGGGAACTATGGAGGGTGGAACCGATTAGAGTAGAACCCTGATGAAGTGATTAATTAATCATTTTAATAAGTATCGAGTATAGAGCCAGCTTGTGTTATGACTGGAGAACTCTGCCTGATCTCCTCTGTGTCCTCGCTCTCCGGTTCTGTTTGCAGAAGGAGATGGGCTCGATGGATGACCTGTACCTGACGACGAGGAAGGTGAAGGAGCTGTCGGTCATCGACGGCCGGCGAGCGCAGAACTGCGTGATCCTCCTCTCCAAGTACGTCCAAGTAGACGCCGTCAGAGTGGGGGGGGGGGGGGGGGGGTGGGGGTGGAGCCACCAGGCAGGAGGAGGACTGGAAGGTCCGGGAGGAGGCGGTGAGGGAGGACATGCAGGAGGTTGGGGGGGAATGAGGAGAAGACTGGGGACCGGGCAAGATGGTTCCATATAGCACCCCCTAATGGACACAGTTCAAAAAATTAGCGGGGGGGGGGTTCCCCATGCCCATCCAGGGGAGAACGTTTCGGGCGCTGAAAAGACGGGACGCCAATCCATCGCTGGGCACTCACTCACTTACACAGACATACATATTGACTTTATGGGGGCAATTTAGAGAAGTCAATTCACCTTGAAGCCATGTTTTTGAACTGTGGAAGGAAACTGGAGAACCCACGTGGACACGGGGAGAACATGCAAACTCCAGCCGGATTGGGACGTTGTTCTGCTGTCAGAACTGAAGTATAAATTGCGGGTGGGGGGGAAGCTATTGCGCCCCCCAGAGGGCAAGGGGTGTAAACAGCAGGGTGGTGGAGGTTCTCCAGTCCGGGTTCCTGCGTTCTCCGTGTGAATGATGAGCCCTCCTCCTTCGTCTGCAGGCTGAAAATGAGCAACGAGGAGATCAAGAGGGCCATCCTGGAGATGGACGAGCGCGAGGAGCTGGCCAAGGACATGCTGGAGCAGGTGAGCTTCAGAGGGTCCAGACTCCAGGACCCGTGGAACCCGCGGAACCCGGGACCCGCCGCGTGAGGGGAGAACATTAATGATTTTGTTGGTTTCAGCTTCTGAAGTTTGTTCCTGAGAAGAGCGACGTGGACCTGCTGGAGGAGCACAAGCATGAGCTGGAGCGCATGGCCCGCGCCGACCGCTTCCTCTACGACATGAGCAGGTACCCCACGTCCACTTAGAACAAGCTGAGGTTCTAGCACCATTCTGTAGTCCATCAGTTCCTCTGAATACTCTGTTGGTCTTCTTTGGTATGTTCTCTGACGGTCGTGTTCTCAGGGCTGTGGTCTGGGGGGGGGTAATGTTAGGGTGGTGGTTGGTTCTCAGTACCGCAGTGATACAGTATGTCCTCGCTCGTGTTCTTCATCTCGGGTTCTGGTTCTCTGTAGAATCGATCATTACCAGCAGCGGCTGCAGTCTCTCTTCTTCAAGAAGAAGTTTGCGGAGCGACTCGGCGAGACCAAGCCGAAGGTGGAGGGTAAGAGCATCGGCGTGACCGCCTGTCGTGGAGGTGGGGGACTGGGGCAACCTGTTTTTGGAATGCATGCAAGTGCACATAGAGGCGGACGTTCTAAGTGCTCCGTGTAGTGTGGGCCGTTGAGTCTGCGTGGTGGGGCGGAGGCGGAGGCGGAGGGGAGGACGTGGTGCCGATTCCCCATCCATTGGAGAACGTTTCGGGCGCCCCGGACAGGACGCCAATTTGTCATTCACACAGACACACGTACTGGCTTTATAGGGGCAATTTAGGGCATTCATTTCACCTTGAATCCATGTTTTTGGACTGTGGGAGTAAACTGGAGAACCTGGAGGAAACCCACATGGACACGGGGAGAACATGCAAACTCCACCCAGATCCAAACTCCAGGATTCGAACCTGGATCTTCAGTGCTGAGAGGAGAACATGCCAATCACTAAGCCATCATGCCATAATTTATTTTTTTTAATTCAATTATTATCGTTTGCTTAATTCTCTATTAGGGTCGCAGGGAGGGGGGGGGTGTTCCCTATCTAGAGGAGAACGTTTCAGGCGCTGGACAGGTACACCAGGAGAGGGCGCCAATCTATCACTGAGCACATTCTCCCTCCCACACACACACACGCTGTATGGGGCAATTTAGAGCATTCCATTTACCTTGAATCCATGTTTTTTGGACTGTGGGAGGAAACCGGAGAACCCAGAAGAAACCCACATGGACACGGGGAGAACATGCAAACTTCACCAAGATCGGGATTCAAACCCGGAACCCCAGCGCTGAGAGGAGAACATGCCAACCACTAAGCCACCATGCTGCCCCCTTTCTTTGTTTTGTAAAATAGAAATAATTAATTATGCAAAGTCATCATTGGTCGGTTCAGGCTTCTGGTTCTGGTTCCTGGTTCCTGGTTCTGGTTCTCTGTATTCAGGATGTGGTTGATGTTCATTGACGTCATTGATCTCACTTTTCTCCTCCCGGTGTTCTCCTCCCGGCGTTCTCCTCCCGGCGTTCTCCTCAGCGCTCCTGTGCGCGTCCCGTGAGCTGGTCAGGAGTAAGCGTCTGACGCAGATCCTCGAGGTGGTTCTCGCTTTTGGGAACTTCCTGAACAAAGGCCAGAGAGGGAACGCCTACGGCTTCAAAGTGTCCAGCCTGAACAAGATCGTCGACACCAAGTCCAGCATCGACAGGTCAGCGCGCCGTTCCCAGCATGCATCACTAATATATATATATACATCCATTATCTTACGCTTTATCCTCTATTAGGGTCGTGGGGGGGGTTCCCCATGCCCATCCAGGGGAGAACGTTTCGGGCGCTGGGCAGATACACCCAGGACATGGAGGCAATCTATCACTGGGCACACACTCACTCACACACTCTATTTGGGGCAATTTGGAGAACTCAATTGACTTGATCCATGTTTTTGGACTGTGGGAGGAAACCGGAGAACCCGGAGGAAACCTACATGGACACGGAGAGAACATGGAAACTCCACCCAGATGGGGATTCGAACCAGGAATCCCTAGTGCTGAGAGGAGAACATGCCAACCACCAACCAGCGTGCCATGCCTCCAAACATCACAGATTTAAAGAGAACCATGAAATGAATGGTGGTTACCATGGCAACAAGAAGGCGGCGCGTGTGCAGCTGTTGCGTTTACTAAATCAGATGATTTACAGAATAAAAAATTTTTATTTTTATTTATGATTTTTTTTTTTTAACAAGCTCTCCGCCCCGATCACGTCCTCCACATTTTATATACAGCGCGTCATATTTTACGTTTAGCCATCCCGTCTCCGAACCACACAGATGTAGAGAGAAGGGTAACCAGGGAACCAACGGTGGTTGCCATGGCAACGAGACGATTTTTTTTTTTTTTTTTTTTTTTTTTTTTTTTTTTTTCTTATTAAAGATGAAAGACAGGCGGCACGGTGGCTTAGTGGTCAGCACGTTCTCCTCTCAGCGCTAGGGATTCCCGGTTCGAATCCCCATCTGGGTGGAGTTTCCATGTCCTCCCCGTGTCCGCGTGGGTTTCCTCCGGGTTCTCCGGTTTCCTCCCACAGTCCAAAAACATGGATCAAGTCAATTGAATTCTCCAAATTGCCCCATATAGAGTGTGTCTGTGTGAGTGAGTGTGTGCCCAGCGATGGACTGGCACCCTGTCCTGGGTGTATCTGCCCAGCGCCCGAGACGTTCTCCCCTGGATGGGCATGGGGAATCCCCCCCCCCCCCCCTGCGAGACCCTAATAGAGGATAAAGTGGGAGATAATGAATGAATGAAAGATAAAAGACAAGCACAAAATCAGATCAACATAAATTATTATAATTTTTTTTATTATTTCTGTATTTATTATTATTTAAAAAAAAAAAAAAAAAAAGTTTTAGAACCATACAAACACAAAAAGTGTGTGTTGAGACGCATCCTGGTCTTTTTATTATTAGTGATAATTAGATGATGCGTAATTTATCATCTTGTGCTAATCGCTGGTTGGTCGATCTTTAATTTTCGCTCTCGGTCACATGACCGACTGACGGCCTCGTTCCCCGCCGTGTGTGTGTGTGTGTGTGTGTGTGTGTGTGTGTGTGTGTGTGCAGGAACATCACCATGCTGCACTACCTGATCATGGTTTTTGAGAAGAGCTACCCCGACTCCCTGAGCGTGCAGCAGGACCTGCTCAGCGTTTCCGAGGCGGCCAAAGTCAAGTGAGTGGACGTTTCTGACCGCCGCGCTGCATTGTGGGGGTTCTCGAGCGGCGCGTCACCCGTGTCTTTGTGTTGTCCTCAGTCTGGCGGAGCTGGAGAAGGACGTCCACAGCATAAAGTCCGGACTGAAGGCTCTGGAGGCGGTGAGTCCTCCTCAGGACCTTCGGCGGTGGTTTTTTGTGAGAACGCGTCGCTGATCGGTTCCGTTCTGATCCCGACCCTCAGGAGCTGCAGTACCAGCAGAGCCGGACCCGGGACCGGGGGGACAAGTTCGTCCCGGTGGTCAGCGACTTCATCACCGTGGCCAGCTTCAGCTTCTCAGAGCTGGAGGAGCTGCTGAACGAGGCCAAGGAGAAGGTGAGGCCTCGTCGTCCAATCAGATGGGAGGGATGGGTTTGGTTTTGGTCACCCCACCGAGTGTCCCACACGGAGTGTCCCCCCCCCCCCATCTGAGCGGGCACCAACCCTCCCTATCTGAGCGGGCACCTTCCAGCAGAGCGTCTCCCACCCGAGCGCCCTTCACCTGAGGGTCTCCCATCTGAGCGATGTTTAATTTAGGGTCTCCCATCCGAGTGTCCTCCCACCTGAGCATCTCCCATCCAAGGGTCTTCAATCCGAGTGTCCCCCACCTGAGCGGGCTCCCACCCGAGGGTCTTCCACCAGAGTGTCTCCCATCGCCTGAGGGTCTCCCACCTGAGTGTCCTCCCATCAGACCGAGCGTCCCCCACCCGAGGGTCTTTGATCCGAGTGTCCCCCCACCTGAGCGGGCACCCACCTGAGGGTCTCCCACCCGAGCGTCTCCCACCCGAGCGCCCTTCGCATGAGGGTCTCCCATCTGAGCGTCCCCCCCCCACCAGAGCGTCCCCCACCCGAGGGTCTTCAATCCGAGTGCCCTCCCCCACCTGCGCAGGCCCTCCTGAGGGTCTCCCACCCAAACGCCCCCCACCTGAGCGGGCCCCCACCCGAGGGTCTCCCACCCGAGTGCCCCCACCCGAGGGTCTCCCACCAGAGTGACCCCCCCCCCCCACCCGAGGGTCTCCCACCCAAGCGCCCCCCCCCCCCACCCAAGGGTTCCCTCATCCAGAACGGAGCACCTAAGAGCTTAATCTCAGAAGTTGGTCCTTGAGTCGGCTTGCGCATTGCCTGTGCGCTTTGGTAGGTTCTTCCCCTGATAGCTGCAGGTGGGAACATAACACCGAGCACGTGGACATGCATCATGAGAACAGTTTGGGGAAGGCCTGCGTTAAGATCCACAGACGTGGTTGGGTGGGTTTGGAGAGTCGTGACCTCAGTGGCTGCCCTCAAAAAAGTTCTCCCGATGAAACGGAGGTTCAGGTGCAGTATGTAAAGTTCTCTCCTCAGAACCGGCCAGAGGTCTGCGTCCGTCTACCTCGTCCCGTCTCCCTCGTCCCCGTTCCGCGGCCCCGTCTCTTTTGTCCGTGCGGCGAGCGGCGGGACGTGAGGTGCTTTCCAACGGTGGTGAGCCGGGGGGGGGGGGACAGAGCGCCGCCGAGCACTCGCACTTTCCGTTCTGCTTTTCACGAGAACCTGCACTCGCGCCAACGAGAGAGAGAGAGACAGAGAGAGAGAGAGGTGCGGGAAGGGCGAGCGAGAGAAACAGACCTGGTGTTCCTCTCCAGTGTGGTGCGATGATTTAAACATCTCGGGGAAAGCCCCGGGATAGGACCCAGCTTCTCACTGCCTCTTTGTCAGATTTCACACACACACACACACACACACACACAAACACACAATCTCACACACACTCTCACACACACTCACACTCTGTTGTAGCGCCTCCTTGAGGTGTGAGGCTGTAGTTCAGTGTCTTTGATCCTCTGTTCAGTGGAAACAGTTTGGGGAAGGCCCTCTCCTGTGGCAGCACTCTTAGCTCCGCCCCTTTGCTTGTTCTTTTCTTCTGCATTCTGAGGCTGAGGTTCCGTTGAGGATGAGGGGGGTGGGGGGGGGGGGTGATGATGCGGTTCTGACGTTCCGCGTGGCGGGTTCTTGTTCCGCGCAGTTCTCCGGGGCCCTGCGGCACTTTGGGGAGGAGCGTGTGGTTCAGTGGGGGGGTGGGGGGGTGTTGACGGTGCAGTTCTGAGGTTCTATGTGTGGGGTTCTCCGCAGTTCTCCGGGGCCCTGCGGCACTTCGGGGAGGAGCGTGTGGTTCCGTGGGGGGTGATGGTGCGGTTCTGACGTTCCGTTGTGGTTCCGCGCAGTTCTCCGGGGCCCTGCGGCACTTCGGGGAGGAGCGTGTGGTTTTGTGGGGGGGTGATGACGGTGCGGTTCTGAGGTTCTATGTGTGGGGTTCTCCGCAGTCCGCGTGTGGTTCAGTCGGGGGGTGGGGGGCGGGTGATGGTGCGGTTCTGACGTTCCATTGGTGTTCTCCGGGGCCCTGCGACACTTCGGGGAGGAGCGTGTGGTTCTGTGAGGGTGTGGGGGGATGATGACGGTGCGGTTCTGAGGTTCTATGTGTGGGGTTCTCCGCAGTTCTCCGGGACCCTGCGGCACTTCGGGGATGAGCGTGTTGTTCAGTCGGGGGGTGGGGCGCGGGTGATGGTGCGGTTCTGACGTTCCGTTGGTGTTCTTCGGGGAGTAGCGTGTGGTTCCGTGGGGGGATGATGACGGTGCGGTTCTGAGGTTCTATGTGTCGGGTTCTCCGCAGTTCTCCGGGGCCCTGCGGCACTTCGGGGAGGAGCAGGGCCGCATGCAGCCGGACGAGTTCTTCGGGATCTTCGAGGCGTTCCTGCAGTCGTTCGGAGAGGCGCGGCAGGACCTGGAGAACATGCAAAGGCGCAAAGAGGAGGAGGAGAAGCGGGCGCGCATGGAGGCCATGGTGAGAACCCGCCGCCGATCTCTTAGCTCCGCCCCTTTATTTATTATTTATTATGATGTCATAATCCTCAACCTCTGACATGATCACACCCCGCCTCATTAACGCTGTGATCTTTCGGTTCTCCCGCTCGTTGCGGAACCCTCTGATTGGTTCTCGTCTGTCCCCTCGCAGTTGAAGGACCAGCGCGAGCGGGAGCGGCGGGTGAGGAAGACGGCGGGCGGCGGCGTGTCCGAGGAGGTGGGCGAGTTTGACGACCTGGTGTCGGCCCTGCGCTCGGGGGAGGTGTTCGATAAGGACCTGTCCAAACTGAAGCGGAACCGCAAGCGTTCCGTCCAGCTGGTGGACGGCGGCGGCCGCGAACGACCCGTCACCAAGGTCAACTACTGACCCGCCCCCACCCCCCCCCCCAGCTAACCGCCACTGACCTCCCGCCTCACCCAGCGCCCCCGAGACCGGAACCGCAGCACCGCGCTTCACCCGAGACCCCGTCGTCATTCCGAATCCCGCTCCGTCTTCCTTCCGACGACTCGTCCTTCCGATTCGTGTCATTCACGCGGCCTGGAACCGCCAAGGACGGCGGGTTCTGAAGGGGTCCGGATCGGCGGGAGAACTGGGGCCCTGGAACTGACCGGTCCCTGATGGCATTGTGGGACATCCACATGGTTAGGTGCTGAACCTCCCCCCCCCCCCGTGTCTCGGCTCCCAACTTCTCTGGTGCTTTCATAGAACCGACGGCGGTACGTACGGCGGTTCCATCTCGACGCACGTGGGACGGGCGGAACGCTTCCCAAGTGCCTGCCCCCCCCCCCCCCGCCCCCATCCCAAAAACACGGCATTCCCAAAGGGTCAACGTCTGGACACGCCCCCAAAGGCACAACGACGAAAGACGCTGGATCGTGAACGCATCGGTGCCAAAGCCAGAACCTAAAAGAACGTAACGTACAGTAATAAAAAAAAAAAAACACTAAACGCCTTTATATATTTATTTATACCAGATGCTAATTTCTAATCGCTTTTTCTTATGTTAAAAATTACGTTTAAAAAAAAAAAAATTTTTTGGTAAATTTTGGAAATGCCAGTCACTAGTGAGGTTCTAAACTTTACCAAAGTAGTGCACTTCTAACGTGAGGACAATTCAAAGGGCACAAGGCGCAGTCGGAGCGACAGATGAGCTGCAGCTCGTCCCTGGAATTTACGCTCTTCGGAGAACGTGGGATTAAAAACGTACGGACAGTCGTTCGGGAAACTGTTACGGAGCGGCGTTCCGCGAATGCACACGGCCTCGAGGGTTAAGAAGGAGGGACGGGGAAGTCCAAGGTGGAGGAAGGCGTCGCCGTGGTAACTGCCAGCGCAGTACTGTGCGTGAGGTACGTGAGGTTGCGAGGTCATAGTAAGTGTCCGATTGTGTTTGCAACAAATGGAGTCAGGTGATTGTGAAGCCCGCGTCTGATTGGATGGCCGTCTCGATCGTTTGCGACGTCGATTTACGATTGGGTCCTTAATTAGATCAAAGGAAAAATGAACAATTATGACATCACATGGCGAAAAGTAGGCATAGCTACTCCAGCAGTAATAACCTTAAATTAAAAATTTTAACGCAAATTAATATTCGCACTGCATTTCCGTTCTGTGATGTCACCATTGTCCGATTTTCTTGGATCTAAATTCAAAGCGTCACCGCGGTGTTCAGATCGCCGTCGCAATCTCCAATCAGATCAAAGCAAATCTGTCAGGGTTATGACATCACAAGGCAGACATGTGTCTTTAGTTTGTTGGCCTTTGGTTCTCACAATGAGTTCACACGGAACCGACCCGGTACCGCAGTCCGTTCCTCAGTCCGAACAAAGCAGAAGGTTTCACGGCTGCAGTTTCACTGCTTCACCACAGAGGGCTCCAAATCCCCGACTGTCACAAAGTGCGGGTTCTGTAAACGGACTCGTCGTAACGAATTACTAACGATGTTAACGTCATGGTGGAAATCTAAAGTCAGTGTGGGTGTTTCCGGGTGGCGCACTCTTGCATCTTAATGGCCACATGGTGGCGTCGTCGTTCCGGTTCCACGTGGGTGTGTAAAGCATCAGTATTATTGTGCGTTTCTCTGTTTTGACTTAAAGAGAAGTATAACGTGTGCACTTTTTTTTCTTTTTTTTTTTTTTTTTTTTTTTTTTTTTTTTTGGTAAGAGGACTAGGTCCTATCCCGACCCTTCGGTAGGTGTTATGTCGTTAAAGGTGGTGGTGCGGCGACGCTGATAGAACGTTGTGTTCGTAACTTCACCGACTTTGTGTTTTCAGTAAATCATTGCGGGTTTTTTTTTTTTTTTTTTTTTTTTTGGTAAGAGGACTGGGTCCTATCCCGACCCTTCGGTAGGTGTTATGTGCGGCGACGCTGATAGAACGTTGTGTTCGTAACTTCACCGACTTTGTGTTTTCAGAAAATCATTGCGGGTTTTTTTTTTTTTTTTTTTTTTTTTTTTTTTTGCTGAATCACTTCCTGGTTTAAGGAAACTTCCATCCGATTGGTCGATGTTTAATTGATCAGCTCCACGGCTCACGCAGATGGACTTCGTAGTTCTAACTTTACGTTCTGTAGTCCGTCTCTTCCTCGACGTCCTGAGAATCATCCACCACCTTCATAATACCTGCTCCATGGGTTCTGCACATTGGACGAACAGATGGACTACAGAATGGAACTTTGGAACTACAAACCCCATCTGTATGCTCATTGGAGCTGACCTAATGGAGGGGGTGTGTCTAATAAAGTGGCCGTTCTGTTGGACTAAATGTAAATACAGCGATAGTATACGGACACGACGCAGAACGTTTCGTTAACCAGCATTGTGATGTCATAATGCGACATCAGGGGGGCGTTGCCGTCACATGCCACTCCTGAATATATAAACAGATTGACTGTTTTCCCTGGTTTAGGCTCCGCCCCCCACAGAACCGGTCCTCACTGCCACGGCGAGCGTCACTTTATTTAGCGTTCTGTGATGTTCCCCGCAATTAATGCACTTGTTTAACCTGAATGAGGTATTTAAAGAAATAAAATTTAAAAAGGGGGCGGGGAGTGGTTGACTCCGCCCCTTTGCTGTAGGTCAGATGTATTAGATTATAATGCCAGAACCCAGACACACACCGTGACGTGTTAAAGATCCGGACGCGGGTTGCGTGTTGTATGTAAATGACGGCAGGAGCGCCACCTAAAGGCTGTACAGATAGACGCGTGTCCGTGTAACGACGCCCACCACCCACCGCAGGGCGGGTTCGTGACGTCGTCATGGCAACGCGTGAGGAGGTGCGTTCCTGTTGTGTTCCTGTAAATGGAGTCTATTTATTTGCCGTATTTAGTTGGCTTGGTTTTGTTCGTATTGGCGGCGTCACGGCGGTTCCCACGCGATCTGAGCGACGTCAGCGAGGTTCCCGCGGCGAGGCGGCGAGGCGGCGGGCGTTTTGTACGTTTCTGCTCGCAGTGCATCCTTTTTGTAGGGTTCGAATAAACCTGGTTCCCTTACAGAGAGCTCGCCGTGTCATTACTGAGCCGTCGTTACACACACGACCATACAACCATCCATCCATTATCTTCTGCTTTATCCTATATTAGGGTCACGGGGGGGGGGTTCCCCATGCCCATCCAGGGGAGAACGTCTCAGGCGCTGGGCAGATACACCCAGGACAGGGGGGCAATCTATCACTGGACACACTCACTCACACACACACACTCTATATGGGTAATTTGGAGAACTCAGTAGACTTGATCCATGTTTTTGGACTGTGGGAGGAACCCGGAGGAAACCCATGGGGACACGGGGAGGACATGGAACCAACAAATCAATACGTGATAATCGTTTAAATTGTGGACCATACATCCATGATCTTCCGCTTTATCCTCTATTAGGGTCGTGGGGTGGGGGTGGGGGTGGGGTGGGGGGGGGTTCCCCATGCCCATCCAGGGGAGAACGTTTGGCGCGCTGGGCAGATACACCCAGGACAGGACACCAATCCATCGCTGGACACACACTCACTCACTCACACAGACACACTCTATATGGGGCAATTTGGAGAACTCAATTGACTTGATCCATGTTTTTGGGACTGTGGGAGGAAACCGGCGAACCCAGAGGAAACCCACGCGGACACGGGGAGGACATGGAAACTCCACCCAGATGGGGATTCGAACCGGGAATCCCTAGCGCTGAGAGGAGAACATGCTAAACCACTAAGTCACGTGCCGCCTTTCACGACGATACAATAACCAATTAATAATCAATGGTCACGTTGGTCAACAGCGCGCATGAAGATGGGAGTTTGGAATTACGAGGTGAACCTAATAAAGTGGCCGCCGAGTGAAAGCCGAAAATTAAAAACGATTTTAAGAATTAAAAAAAAAAAAGTCATGAAAAAAACTTCTAAAAAAGAAAAGAATAAACTAGACTTTAACATTGAGTGCTGTGGCGCCTCCTTCCACGATGTCATGGTACTGCGCCTCTGCGTTTGGGTTCTAGTGACCTGGTATAAAGAGACACAATACAGATTCTTAAACTTTATACTTTGCAGACGGTGCCTCTAGAGGGCGTGGTAGCTCAGGTGTTAGGGTTGTAAGGGCAGGGGTTCGAATCCCTCATGACTGCAGGGGGCGCTGTATGATATAGAAGTTTAGGATGAAAGCAGACCTCACGCTGAACGTTTCAGATGTTCAGACTTCTTAACGATGTGCAAGTTGAAATGCATTAACGAACACCAGGTTAATTAATTCATACTTTATTAAAATGTATTTCATTAAAATCTCATCTTATAAACGCCAAACCATTAAGTTTACATTCTGCGTTCTCACAAAAAAGACATTATGACTCACAAAGGCACTGTGTTAATTAATTAAGTGCTCGTTAAGACAAGGGAAAGAACCCAGCGCGCTGTAGCGTGGGTGTGGGGGGGGGGGGGGGGCTGTTCATCTGAAGGTTGTGGGTTCTTAACCCTTGACCCACGTTGCTCCAGGAGGCTGGATCCTGCAGACATTAACATTGAGGGGTGGCGCCTCCTTGCAGGATGTCATGGTACTGCGCCTCTGCGTTTGGGTTCTAGTGACCTGGTATAAAGAGACACTACGGATTCTTAAACTTTATAGACTTTGCAGACGGTGCCTCTAGAGGGCGTGGTAGCTCAGGTGTTAGGGTTGTAAGGGCAGGGGTTCGAATCCCTCCTGACTGCAGGGGGCGCTGTATGATATAGAGGAATAGGATGAAACGGTGTTCCAGAAAACGTTCAGACTTCTTAACGATGTGCAAGTTGAAATGCATTAACGAACACCAGGTTAATTAATTTATACTTTATTAAAATGTATTTCATTAAAATCTCGTCTTATAAACGCCAAACCATTAAGTTTACATTCTGCGTTCTCACAAAAAAGACATGAATCACAAAGGCACTGCGTTAATTAATTAAGTGCTCGTTAAGACAAGGGAAAGAAGGTTGTGGGTTCTTAACCCTTGACCCACGTTGCTCCAAAAGGCTGGATAAACAGACTGACCCTGTTTCAGAACTTCAAAGCAGGTATAAATGTAATTAAATAAAAACAATCAGCAAAATGTGAAACACTCACAATTAAAACGCGATACATTTAAACATTTTTTTTTTTGTAATTATACATACAAAAAAAAATAAAATCAATAAACAATTTTTTAATTAAATCATTAAATCAAACAGGTTCTTACAAGTTCTGGGTAACGAGACGATGGAGAACATCAAGAACATTCTAACGAACACCCCCCAGATGCCCCCTGGGGTCTCTACAACCCAAATGAGGGGGTATCTGCGTGCAGAAGGCCACACATTGCACTATGGCGACATGCGTGTTATTTCATGTATGACCGCTAGATGTCGCCAAAACGCCATGTTCAGAAAGCTTCAAACCCAAGAATCATTTACCCAAGAACCGATTCAAATGATTCCAATCTCCAAAAAAAGGACTTTTTCTTTTTCTCACAGTTTGGCAACATTTGCATATTTCTAGATATAATTAATGACAACGACATTAATTATAACAATTAACACTAATAATATGACAATTAACATTAATAATGCATTAAGAAACTAAACGACTCTTTTAACGCCGAATCTCCGAGTTTAAAGAGACACACAAGATTAAACGTTCGGATCGTTTGGACGTCGTTAAAGATAATTAAAGTGTAAATAATTAACGTGTCCTCTCCATAGAACACACACATATTCGGAACATATTCGGTATGCGTCCAGATTGGTGGGAAAGTTTGGGGAAGGCCCGGGGTTGGACGAGTTGGATGTGGACGACCTCGAGTGGACCCCCCCCCCCCGACCCCCCACCCCCACCCCCCCTCACCCCCACCCCCACAGAGCGTTGACCTCAAGCCTATCCCAGAGATTTGGGATGAAGGTCAGACGCCAAAAGTCTTTCAGAAAGCCTTTTTACAAAGGTTGGACCAGAAGACGTGGCTCACAATCGACATTCCAATTCATGCCAATGGGGTCAAATGGGCTTGAGGTGAGGGTCCGGTGTGGGTCAGCCAGGCCGCTCCATCCTGAACTCATCCGGTGGACACTGTACTGGGGTTTGTTGGTGACACGTGAGATTTAAAGCTGAATCGAAGCTCCGTCCACCGTAAAGTAGCGCAGTGGGACGTCCCGATTAAAACGAAATACATTCTAGTAAATTAAATCTAATGAACCTAGGCTTTACGTAGCGCGGTGGAAATCCCCCCTCCGCCCGCCCGTCTTACTCTCCAGCCTGACGTCCGTGATGACGATGTCCCGACTGACCGCCTTGCACATGTCATAGAGCGCCAGGGCGGCGACGGCGGCGGCGCTCAGCGCCTCCATCTCCACGCCGGTGCGCCCGCTGGCGTGACAGGTGGCCCAGACCAGCGCGGCGTGCCCCTCCTCGCGGAGCTCCAGCCTGACCGCGACGTGGTCCAGCGACACCGGGTGGCAGAGTGGAATGATGGAGGCGGTCTGCTTGGCGCCCATCACGCCGGCCAGCTGCGCCACCGACAGGGCGTCGCCCTTGGCCAGCTGGTTGGCGCGGACCAGTTCGAAGGCCTGGCGGCCGAGCAGCACGCGGG
>JAFMOC010000193.1:220000-282500 GCA_019802505.1 Corydoras sp. C115 | reverse complement strand
GACGGATGTAATTAATTAAACAATAAATGGGGGGGGGGGTGTCTCCAGGTCTACAGAGCGGTCTTTTATTCGCACCACACATTCTCACCATCAAAGGGCATGTACTCTATGAACCTCACGTCCAGAGGTTTCCTCTCCGTCAAAGCCACGAAGTCCAGCAGCTCGTCCTCATTCAGGCCTCTCATCACCACGCAGTTGACCTGTAAACACACACACACACACACACACACACGTGATTCAACGGCGTCAACGTTCGCATTTTATAACTTTATTCATAAATTGATCCATTTTACGCAGAAAAGTGTGTCCTTCACATTTAAATTACAATATATACAATAAAAAAAAATGTATACAGTAAAACATCCATCCATTACCTTCTGCTTTGTTCTGCACTGGGGTCGTGTGTGTGTGTGTGTGGGGGGGGGGGGGGGGGGGGGGGCGTGTTTCGGGTGCTGGTCAGATACACCCAATCTATCACTGGGCACACACTCACTCACACAGAAGACAAACAAACTCTATATGGGGCAATTTTGGAATTCAATTGCGGGGAATTCAATATGGGCGGAAACCCACGCGGACACGGGGAGAACATGCAAACTCCACTCAGATTGGGATTCAAACCGAGAATCCCCAGTGCTGAGAGGAGAACATGCCAAACCACTAAGCAACTGTGTTGTCCTATTATATATATATTTATATTTTATATATATATATATATATATATATATATATATATATATATATATATGGGTGGCACGGTGGCTTAGTGGTTTGGCATGTTCTCCTCTCAGCGTTAGGGATTCCGCGTGGGTTTCCTCCGGGTTCTCCGGTTTCCTCCCACAGTCCAAAAACATGGATCAAGCCAACTGAGTTCTCCAAATTGCCCCATATAGAGTGTGTGTCTGTGAGTGAGTGTGTGTCCAGTGATGGATTGCCCCCCTGTCCTGGGTGTATCTGCCCAGCGCCCGAAACGTTCTCCCCTGAATGGGTATGGGGAACCCCCCCGCGACCCTAATAGAGGATAAAGCGGAAGATAATGGATGGATGAACATGTACTCCCCCTGTATATGACCTTGCTGATGGGGGTCAGGCATGACGCTCACCGCCCCCTGGTGGACTCGATCCAACAAAATCAAAGTCAAGCTCATGATGTAACGGCGTACCTTGACAGGGTCGTACCCGAAATCCACCGCCCTGTCGATGCCGTCCATCACTTTCTGAAACCCTGCCGATAACACAGGATTATTATTAATATTAATATTATTATTAATTTTATGTTTGTAAATAAACCCTGACGTGCTGGGGGGGGGGGGGGGGGGCAGCACCTTTACGCCTGACGATGAACTCGAACTTGGCCGGAACCAACGAGTCGAGACTGACGTTCAGCAGGTCCACGCCCGCCGTCTTCAGATCCGGCAGCAGTTTGGCGAGGTTCAGGCCGTTGGTCGTCACGGCGATGGTCTTTAAACCCTTCAGCTTCCGCATCTCCTCTAAAAAAAAACAAACAAACAAGAACGCCATCCATTCATTCATTATCTTCAGCTTTATCCTCTATTAGGGTCGCAGGGGGGGGGGGGGGGGGGTTCCCCATGCCCATCCAGGGGAGAACGTTTCGGGCGCTGGGCAGACACACCCAGGACAGGACACCAATCTAACCCTGCACACCCTCACTCACACAGACACACTCTATATGGGGCAATTTGGAGAATTCAATTGACTTGATCCACGTTTTTGGACTGTGGGAGGAAACCGGAGAAACCGGAGGAAACCCACGCGGACACGGGGAGGACATGGAAACTCCACCCAGATGGGGATTCGAACCGGGAATCCCTAGTGCTGAGAGGAGAACATGCCAAACCACTAAGCCACCGTGCCGCCCAAAAATTCATTTATTCATTCATTATCTTCTGCTTTATCCTCTATTAGGGTCGCGGGGTGGGGGAGAACGTCCAGGGGAGAACGTTTCGGGCGCTGGGCAGACACACCCAGGACAGGGTGCCAATCTATCGTTGGGCACGCACACAACACACTCTATATGGGGCAATTTGGAGAATTCAATACACCTTGATCCATGTTTCTGGATTGTGGGCGGAAACCGGAGAACCCGGAGGAAGCCCACGTGGACACGGGGAGGACATGGAAACTCCACCCAGATGGGGATTCGAACCGGGAATCCCTAGTGCTGAGAGGAGAACATGCCAAACCACTAAGCCACCGTGCCGCCCAAAAACGCCATTCAGAGAGTTTCTAAATGACGAAGAAACTCTCACTATACACACAGCACAAAGGTTAGGCCACGCCCCCTTCCTGCTCCATTGTGCACATCATACAGATGGACTTTGTAGTCGTACAATTTCAGAATGTCGTCCGTCTGGTTTCTGTTTTTTTTTTTTTTTTTTAAAGTCGTTAACTAAAACTAACGTACTGATGATGTGAACCACGTCCCGGCGGATGAGAGGTTCCCCGCCGGTCAGGCGGATCTTCTCCACCCCCTGGTGGACGAAGAGGCGAGCCAGCGTCAGGACCTCCTCGGTGGACATCAGCTGATCTCTCGGACTCAGCTTCACTCCCTCCTCCGGCATACAGTACTGACCTGGCGGGGGGGGGGGGGGGGGGGGGGGGGGGGGAGTGGGGGGCACGATTAAATGTATAATTAAAACCCTTGGGTGCATCGGTTGCAGAACGCGGCGCATCATGCCGCCTCCACTCACAGCGCAGGTTGCATTTCTCGGTGAGAGAAATGCGCAGGTAGTCGTGCCGCCGTCCAAACGTGTCGGTGAGGAACTCGGAGAACGGCAGGACGTCCTTGAGGACGGGTCTGTAGGGAGGCGCGCCGCTGTACGAATCCTGAAACGGAAGAGAAGACAGAGGGAAGCGAGAGTGGAACAGAAGAGTGATTTCTTTTGTCACGATTAACCCGTTTTTTTGGAAATCTAGAGTGAAGGTACGAGGGGCCAGATCCAGAGATGGTCCTGTAGATGATCTTTTAGTTCTGCTGCTCTAGTCAGTGATGCCGGAGTCACATGCTGCACTGTGTCAATTAATTACTTATTAATTAAATGCCGTGCTTTATTATGAGCTCTAACTCCCTTCCTTTGTCTGTTTCTTTTGAGGTGTCCCCCGGCTTCCTGGAGATCCATGGCTCTGCTTACGAATACTGTATGGATCCTGACAAGGCGGTCCTGCAGGGCGCCCCCTAATGGACTCACATATAGTTTTCTAGTTGTTAGTTTTTCCATTTGTTTAGTATCTGTACATGGCTGTTCTACACTGTTGTTGCTGCCTGGACGCTCAAGGAGGATGAGTCCCCCACTGAGTCTCGGTCCTCACAAGGTTTCTTCCTTAAATAACAACATAAAAGGGAGTTTTTTCTTGCCACTGTCGCTTCGGCTCGCTCTTTGGGGGTTTAAAGGCTTTTCATTCTGTAAAGCTGCTTTGTGACGACGTACTGATGTAAAAAGCGCTATATAAATAAATTACTTGACTTGACCTAGATCAGAGCCAGGGTCTTGTGTTGAATGCAGCAGCGACAGGGGGACAATGCATGACAGAAATTGAGCCGGGATAGGACGAGAAGCTTGGTCTAAGGGCTGAGTAGCATGTTCAGTTAAAAAAAAAAAAAAAGGTCTGATCTTCCAATTATAAAAAAAAGTAAATTATAAAAACCATTCATTCCTTCATTATCTTCCGCTTTATCCTCTATTAGGGTCGCGGGGGGGGTTCCCCATGTCCATCCAGGGGAGAACGTTTCGGGCGCTGGGTAGATACACCCAGGAAAGGGGGGCAATCTATCACTGGGCACACACTCACTCACACAGACACACTCTATATGGGGCAATTTGGAGAACTCAATTGACTTGATCCATGTTTTTAAACTGTGGGAGGAAACCGGAGAACCCGGAGGAAACCCACGTGGACACGGGGAGGACATGGAAACTCCACCCAGATGGGGATTCGAACCGGGAATCCCCGGCGCTGAGAGGAGAACATGCCAAACCACTAAGCCACCGTGCCGCCCCAATTATGAAAGCACCATCCATCCATTATCTTCTGCTTTATGCTCTATTAGGGTCACGGGGGGGGGGGGGGGGTGTTCCCCATGCCCATCCAGGGGAGAACGTTTCGGGCGCTGGGTAGATACACCCAGGACAGGGCGCCAATCTATCACTGGACACACACACACTCACTCATACACACTCTATATGGGGCAATTTGGAGAACTCAGTTGGCTTGATCCATGTTTTTGGACTGTGGGAGGAAACCGGAGAACCCGGAGGAAACCCACGCGGACACGGGGAGGACATGGAAACTCCACCCAGATGGGGATTCGAACCGGGAATCCCTAGTGCTGAGAGGAGAACATGCCAAACCACTAAGCCACCGTGCCACCCCAATTATGAAAGCACCATCCATCCATTATCTTCTGCTTTATGCTCTATTAGGGTCGGGGGGGGGGGGGGGGGTGTTCCCCATGTCCATCAATGGGAGAACGTTTCGGGCGCTGGGCAGATACACCCAGGACAGGGCGCCAATCCATCACTAGGCACACACTCACTCACACACACACACACACACACACCCTATATGGGGCAATTTGGAGAACTCAATTGACTTGATCCATGTTTTTAAACTGTGGGAGGAAACCGGAGAACCCGAAGGAAACCCACGTGGACACGGGGAGGACATGGAAACTCCACTCAGATTGGGATTCGAACCGGGAATCCCCGGTGCTGAGAGGAGAACATGCCAAACCACTGAGCCACCGTGCCACCCCAATTATGAAAGCACCATCCATCCATTATCTTCTGCTTTACGCTCTATTAGGGTCGCGGGGGGGGGTTCCCCATGCCCATCCAGGGGAGAACGTTTCGGGCGCTGGGCAGATACACCCAGGACAGGGTGCCAATCTATCACTGGACACACACACACTCACACACACACTCTATATGGGGCAATTTGGAGAACTCAGTTGGCTTGATCCATGTTTTTGGACTGTGGGAGGAAACCGGAGAACCCGGAGGAAACCCACGCGGACACGGGGAGGACATGGAAACTCCACCCAGATGGGGATTCGAACCGGGAATCCCTAGCTCTGAGAGGAGAACATGCCAAACCACTAAGCCACCGTGCCGCCCCAATTATAGATATTTTTATGTGGTGGACAATTCTCGGTTCTGCAGGAACAGCAGCACTATGGTGTCTGATCCATAACGAACACCACCACACCTGCCCCACCTGCCCCACCTGCCCGCAGTACTGACAATCACCCCCTCCCCTGCTCTGACGTCATAACCATCCGCACTTACGTACAATCGCCACCAGGTGGTGGTGTGGGTCTCAGGTGGGGGAAACGGCAGGTCCGTGTCAGATTGCGCAACTTTGCGTGCAGTTAAAAAGGTCCACAAACAAATAAAACAAATAAAACAAATAAAACAAATAAAGGAAAAGAACGCGTCAGTACCTCAGATTTGTGCACTTTATTCACAGTGCAGCACCGGGTTTGTTTGCCCCGGCTGACGTCCGAAATGTGTCGGCGGAGCCGCGGCGCTCCGCTCGCTTCGCCCGTCCGCGGCGTCCAAAGAGCCGCAGAGAACAGGAGCCGGCCGCGGGGTCCGCGGAACGCTGCCATTGTCCACAGAAACGCCTCGGTCACCGGTCACCGGCTCTCAGCCCGCTCCATAACCCACACCGAGCGCCGTCGTCTGCCCGCTTCACTTCGCGTGACGTCACAGGAGGCGAGCGCGGCTTCGGCCAATCGGCTGCGGCGACCTTTGCTCGGCATTATGGGAAACGTAGTTCCTTCGCGTATGCGACTGAACCGAGCCTAATTACTAGGGCTGTATTCAACTAAGGATTTTCATAGTCGAATCTGATTCGTCAGATTTTCCCTTAAGTCGACTGACAGTTAAGATGGCGCTATAAGCGTGGTTTTAAAAAAATTTTTTTTTTTAAATATTTTACTTGTTTTTCTAGAGCACCGTAAATGGGATCCCCGTTCTGGACTTTTTTCCACTTCAAAGGAAAAACCTAAAAAAAAAAAACTAAAAACCTAAAAAAAAAAGGATGATTTTATTTGACAAATGGCTATATATATATATATAACAAAAACAAAGACATTTCATGTAAAAAATAATGCTTAGCAGCAGCCATGGGCGCCCCCATGTGGTCAAAATGGTACATTCGACTATGAGGTTCATAGTTGACTATGGTTCTCCGAATCGAATCGTCGAATCAGCGAATATTGCAGCTTACCCCTACTAATTACAACGACTTTAGAGCGACTTTGAAGTCTTAAGTCTTTCTTTGTTCATTAATTCATAAAGTGGCTTAGAGACGGACACGTGGCGGCGTGTGGGGAGGTTTGGAGGCCATGTGCTGTAGCTGACACTGACAGACTGACATCATTAAAGTCACCGTCTGTAAATGATTCATTCGAGAATCGTCACATTACACTGAAAAAGCACAAAACACATGGGGGGGGGGTTTAAGGTTCATTCATTCATTCATTCATTATCTTCTGCTTAATCATATACTAGGGGCGTGGGGGGTGGGGTGTGTTCCCCATGCGCTGGGCAGATACACCCAGGACAGGGCGCCAATCTATCACTGAACACACACTCACATAAACACTATATGGGGCAACTTAGAGCATTACCTTGAATCCATGTCTTTAGACTGTGAGAGCAAACCGGAGAACCCCATCGGGTTCAACCCGGATCGGGATTCGAACATGGATCCCCAGCGCTGAGAGGAGAACATGCCAACCACTGAGCCACCGTGCCGCCCTGCATTGTTCAGATTGTAGAAATAATTCTTCATACCTACATGACGTATTTTGCTCGGTTGATTATTTAAAACACTGGACGACTACAATGGTTGATGATGAACACGTGACCGTCACCACAGAAAAGCCCACATGCTGCAGCTCAATTTTTAAAATTAAAATAAATTAAATATTGTACAATGTGTTCGTGGAAAAAGTGAAAAAATATTTGATATATATTTAATATTGATATGCTGCATTACCTTCAATTATTCATAGCTTCAATTATTATAGAATCCAACCTGATAAAAGGCCTTCCCCAAACTGTTTCCCGAATTCGTGGAATCATACAATTGAGCAAAGCGAGTTCAGCATATAGGATCTCAGCTTCACGCCGGATGTCCGTTCGGACACAAACCTCGAATTTGTCCTCAGGCATGCTGTGCATACGGGTGGAACGTGGAGATCCTGGAGGAAGCCCACACAGGCACGTGGAGGACATGCAGCCTGCACCCAGATAATGAGCTGCAGACCGCACCGATGAGGACAGAGGGTCAGGTTCTCCAGCATGGCCCGGGGTCTGTTTGAGTCCGTCCCTGTTTACCGAGACACTCCACACACAGAGACCCACTTTGAACATCTATTATCCTCAATTTATCTTTATTTACTCCTTCGCTCCCCGTGTGACCAGTTTGTGGCGCGTTTCCGTGGCGACCCACTGATTATAAATGGGGCGTTTCGTGTAAAAACTCGTCACAACCGTCCGGCGGGTCCCATCCAGGTCACTGCGCTCGCCGATGTCCCGCTCGAGTCTTATTCGACAAAATGCTTTGAACTTTCTGCAGCCTGAATCGCAACCGGTTCCACTGACGTGAGTATGAACCGTGTCTTAGTGTCTTCTGAATGGACACACCAAGTTCTTTTACTAAAAATGTAATTAATTGTTAATGAATCGTTTTCACAAAGATTAAAGAGCTCAGTTGTTCAAATGTCTGGCTGAAGGTTTGATTGGAGACATCTTTGGTGTTGGGACTGAAGAACACACCCGAATTAAGAGGTGTGTCCCAGAACTTTTGTCCATGTGCTTTTGACTGTTCTCATTTGTTTTCATTTAAGTCCCAAATAAAACCTTTTTGATTTTGCTCACAGTTTTGATTCTATATGTTTGTAAAGCATCCTTGGGTTCTTGAAAAGGCGCTAAATAAATGTAACTTATTATTATTAAAAAGCTTTCCAAAAAAAATTTTTTTTTTGCAACCAGAGCTTCTATTTTGACCATGAGTTCATTCACACCCAATGACGTCGACTTCACCGTCCTCGAGGAGGGTTCCTGCACATGGTGCACCATTCAGCAGAAGATCAGCCAAGTTTCATTATCAGTGAGTTTTTACCATAATTTATATTTATATATATATTCAGGGGGGTGGGGTTCCACATGCCCAACCAGGGAGAACATTTCGGGTGCTGGGCAGATATGAAGGCAATTTGGAGAATTGAATTAACCTTGATCCATATTTTTGGACTGTGGGAGGAAACCGGAGAACCCTGAAGAAACCCATGTGGACACGGGGAGAACATGGAAACTCCACCCAGATTGGGATTCGAACCGGGAACACCTAGTGCTGAGAGGAGAACATACCAAATATATATATATAGTTATTAATCTAACCATGTCTTTATTTTTTTCGTCCTCTCTGTGCAGGATGATAAGGACGCCTTCTACGTGGCCGACTTGGGCGATGTCTTCAAAAAGCAACAACGGTGGGCGCACCACTTGCCCCGCGTCGCACCGTTCTACGCCGTCAAATGCAACGACAGCAAGGCCGTGCTGATGACCCTGGCGACGCTGGGGGTGGGCTTCGACTGCGCCAGCAAGGTCTTTCCACTAACGACTCTCACCTAATTATTATTCTATTAAAGGCGTGACCCTCTAGAACAACCCCATTGAGTCTTGGTCCTCCCAAGGTTTCTTCCTTAAATAACAACATAAAAGGGAGTTTTTTCTTGCCGCTGTCTCTTCGGCTTGCTCTTTGGGGGTTTAAAGGCTTTTCATTCTGTAAAGCTGCTTTGTGACAATGTACTGTTGTAAAAAGCGCTATATAAATAAATTACTTGACTTGACTTGACTTGACTCGTGAATTCTGGATGTCCATTCAGGCTGAGATTCAGCTGGTGCGGAGTCTGGGCGTCGCCCCCCGGCAGATCGTTTACGCCAACGCGTGTAAGCAGCCGTCCCACATCAAGTACGCCTCGGAGAACGGAGTGGAATTGATGACCTTTGATAACGAGACGGAGCTGATCAAGGTCGCGCAAGGCCACAAAAACGCCAAGTAAGTGGTTTTTATTCCCTCCTTTTCTTCAGGATTGTGGGTCACAGTCGTTTCAGAGCGTCGTATCGATGCCTCAGAGGCAGAACCAGACACGTTATTAGGGTCGCGGGGGGGGGGGGGGGGGTTTCCCCATGCCCATCCAGGGGGGCGAACACGTTTCGGGACACCAGGGACAGGGCACTGATCTATCTCTGGGCACACACTCACTCACAAACACACTCTATATGGGGCAATTTAGAGCTTTCAATTGACCTCGATCCATGTTTTTGGACCGTGGGAGGACACCGTTGAACCCGGAGGAAACCCACATGGAGGGAATATGGAACTCCACCCAGATTGGGGTGAAAGGAGAACATGCCGACCACTAAACCTCCGTGCCGCCCTCGGTCCGTAACCATGGTTACGTCACGGTCTCCCATCTTAAACTCTCTGATCAGAGGCGTCAGGCTTTGTAATTAGTTCTGCTAATTAGTTCCCTTTATTGCCGATTCTCTTCAGACTGGTGCTACGGATCGTTACCGACGACTCGAAGGCAGTCTGCAGGCTGAGCATGAAGTACGGAGCTCCGCTGAAGAGCAGCCGGGTTCTCCTGGAGCGGGCCAAGGAACTGGCCCTCAAAGTGGTAGGGGTCAGCTTCCACGTGGGCAGCGGCTGCACCGACCCCGAGTCCTACCGCAAGGCCATCGCGGACGCTCGCCACGTCTTCGGCATGGGGGTGAGTTGCACGCACGTCGGCGCCGTAGACCTAAAGGGCGCCAGTCCACGCTAAAATCCCCGTCCTTAGGCCGAGCTGGGCTTCGGTATGTCTCTGCTGGACATCGGCGGTGGCTTTCCCGGGTGCGAGATGGCGAAGCTGAAGTTCGAGGAGGTGAGTCTACGTCCTGGGTGCTTCCACCTACATGGGGGGGGGGGGGGTGTTTCACGGTTCTGCTTTTCACGCTTACGTTTTTTTTAAAGATCACCCCGGTGATCAACTCCGCCCTGGATGAGTACTTTCCATCGGGCTCCGGGGTCCGGATCATCGCGGAACCCGGCAGGTACTTCGTGGCCTCGGCGTACACTCTGGCCGTCAACGTCATCGGCAAAAGCGTCATCGCCGAGACGTCGTCAGACTCGGACGGTAGGCTCCCGCGTCCCGGCGCCCTCCTCTGGTCTTCGCCGGTAACTGCACTGAGACCGTTTTGGTTCCACAGAGACGGAGGACGAAGACGTCGGTGGCAGATTAGAGTTGTACGTGAACGACGGCGTGTACGGCTCTTTCAACCACATGGAACGACAAGGTTACCGTCTGAACCCAACGCCGCTCAAGGTACAGGGTTCCATGGTTCTCCAAAGAACTTAATCGTTGCTTCCTCTACCGCTGCCACCCACACGGTTACGAAGCTCCGAAAATGGAGGAAATGCTGAAGAAGTCATCCGTTTACTGGGGGTTTCATGCCTACAATTTGCTTGCTGTTGTTAAAAAACGATGAAATACGTCCCACAGGATTCAGAACATCAAGGACTTCTGGGTTGGAGACACGCGGAGCTTCACAAAAATGTCTTTAAATGTGGAAATGATTTGGATCGCAGGACCGTGTGTTTAGGATTCAAGAGTGGTTCAAAAATTATTCATTCATTCATTCATTCATTATCTCCCGCTTTATCCTCTATTAGGGTCGCGGTGCGGTTCCCCATGCCCATCCAGGGGAGAACGTCTCGGGCGCCGGGTAGATACACCCAGGACAGGGCGCCAATCCATCGCTGGGCAATTAAAAATTGTTAAATAACAAATAATAAATATCTTACTAGTGGCTTCTAAGAAAGAAGCAGGAGATTCGGACCATGGACACATGGACGGACTTTAGGGCGCGGCACCTTTCATTCATTCATTCATTATCTCCCGCTTTATCCTCTATTAGGGTTGCGGGGGGGTTCCCCATGCCCATCCAGGGGAGAACGTTTCAGGCGCTGGGCAGATACACCCAGGACAGGGCGCCAATCCATCGCTGGGCACACACTCACTCACACAGACACACTCTATATGGGGCAATTTTGAGAATTCAATTGACTTGATCCATGTTTTTGGACTGTGGGAGGAAACCGGAGAACCCGGAGGAAACCCACGCAGACACAGGGAGAACATGGAAACTCCACCCAGATGGGGATTCAAACCGGGAATCCCTAGCGCTGAGAGGAGAACATGCCAAACCACTAAGCCACCGTGCAGCCATGCTTGATCATTTTTTTTTTTTAATTGCATATTAATTTGATTCAATCACAGAATCATTGTTAATATTTGAAAAATTGTACGGAACTTAGAACTGACTTAAACTTAATAAATAAAAAGTATAAAAAATAATAATAATTAAAAAAAATCCCTGTTACAGCTGCATTGGGAAGGGGCAACTTAGTTTGGGATGTCATTGAAAGTCCCGTAAACTTTAGTCTACACCGTGTGGGTGATTGAAATTAATTAGCTTTGTTCTGCAGGAGCCCAAAGCAGATGAGCAGCTCTACAGCTGCAGCATTTGGGGTCAGACCTGTGACGGCGTGGACCGCCTCACCAAGCAGTACAGACTTCCGGACCTGCAGGTTGGAGACTGGTTGCTGTTCGAGAACATGGGCGCCTACACAGTGACCACGTCCTGCACCTTCAACGGCTTTGAGAAGCCACACGTCCATTACGTGATGTCCAGGTCGGCCTGGTAAGTCTGAGACATGTCCACGACGTCAGTCTGAGAGATGTCCACGACGTAAGTCTGAGACGTGTCCACGACGTAAGTCTGAGAGATGTCCACGACGTAAGTCTGAGACGTGTCCACGACGTAAGTCTGAGAGATGTCCACGACGTAAGTCTGAGGCATGTCCACGACGTAAGTCTGAGACATGTCCACGACGTACGTCTGAGAGATGTCCACGACGTAAGTCTGAGGCATGTCCACGACGTACTTCTGAGGCATGTCCACGACGTACGTCTGAGACATGTCCACGATGTAAGTCTGAGGCATGTCCACGACGTACGTCTGAGAGATGTCCACGACGTACGTCTGAGACATGTCCACGACGTAAGTCTGAGGCATGTCCACGACGTACTTCTGAGGCATGTCCACGACGTACGTCTGAGGCATGTCCACGACGTACGTCTGAGAGATGTCCACGACGTACGTCTGAGAGATGTCCACGACGTACTTCTGAGAGATGTCCACGACGTACGTCTGAGGCATGTCCACGACGTACTTCTGAGGCATGTCCACGACGTACGTCTGAGACATGTCCACGACGTAAGTCTGAGGCATGTCCACGACGTACGTCTGAGACATGTCCACGACGTAAGTCTGAGGCATGTCCACGACGTACTTCTGAGACATGTCCACGACGTTCTCTCTTCAGTAGCACTGTACTGCATACTGAGCGAGGCGTGTTGATCTGTGACTGCAGGCGGCGTCTGCAGGAGGTCCGAGTTCAGGAGGGGCGAGTTCCGGTGGAAGAACCAAAAACTGGACGGGCGTCGGCTCGGTGCGACCACGAGGACATCCTGAAGCTGTGTGAAGGACATCACAGCCATGCGGAAACATCAGATGTTCTATAAGAATAAGGCACTCGGTTCTGTGGTGCCTGCTGTGTGTTATAGAAAATTTTCAAATAATAAAAGTTCAATAAAATAAAAAAATGGACCTGATGTGTCCACACAGAGACAATCACCACATTTAATACATGAAGCGGGCCGCCGGTCACATGACGGAACCCGATGGTCAGCGCAAACTCAGCAAAGGGTGCCCATGAGAACCACGACTAGTGTCTCGCAGATCCCGTGACGTGCAAAATCCGACTTCAGGTGGTGGATCAGACCTCAAGGCCGACACCACTTCGTCTGGAATCCCATGTCTCGCAAACGATGAATCCGAAAGCCGTCACCGCGTGTCCACCTGCTGTCGGCGTTAGTTTTGCAATCTCTGGCAACTTAAACAGTGATCCGCACACAAGACGCTTCTTTCAGCGTCCAGACTCGATGATGAGAAGGAAAAATAAATAAATAAATAAATAAACATGGACGACGTCCAGCTTTGCCACATCGGATGGTTATTGGTGGTATGGGCGTGGCAGCTCAGTGGTCGGGGTGTTGGGCTGTCCATCAGAAGGTTGGGGGTTCAAATCCCAGGTACCCTGAAGTCACCAATGTGGGTCGTTAAGCAAGTCCCTTAAGTCTAAATAAATAAGACTTAATAAAATAAATATTAAATAAATAAATAACTAAATAAATAAACCCTGCACTGCTAAATATGCAAATGAGATGCAGGTATGGCTTTTTGTTGTGAACTGTAGGTTGTTAATTGATAGATTATGTTAATTTATCGGTAAGACATCTTTAAAATAGCGTTTAGGTCACAATTTGTGCTGCATCCATTATTTCATGTTTGTTCAGCCTCATGGGATTATTATCGTGGGATTATTATCGTCTGGTCCGATTAAACCGACAACACGCTAAATGTCGCCCACCCCCTCACCCCCCATGCCAAATATCAATGTGTTAATTTTTTCATGTGTTAATTAATTCTTTAAAGAGTTTACATTTAATTTAATTGCCAGGCGAAATGTCTCAAAACGTCGGCTCTGTTTGCGGCTTCTTGGGTAAACCGGCTCCCTGCTGCCCTCTGGCGGCTCCAACCGCTAACAACAGCTGATCATCTCTGCTTTAATTCGATGGTGTACAAAGATCCTTTTTAAAAAAATAACACGCGAGTCCAACTGTAGGTACATCGTGTCTATTAGCACACACACACACACACACACACACACACACACACACACACACACACACACACACACACTCACACACGTCCCTGTCAACACACAACACCCCACTGCCTCAAGCTCATCGCCTCATATCAGTCCATCCATCCATCTTCTGCTTTGTCCTCTACTAGGGTCGAGGTGGGGTGGAGGGGGGGTTCTCCATGCCCATCCAGGGGAAAACATTTCGGAGAACATGCCAACCACCGTGCCACCCCTTGCATTGTTCATTCATTCATTCATTCATTATCTTCCGCTTTATCCTCTATTAGGGTCGGGGGTGGGGGGGGTTCCCCATGCCCATCCAGGGGAGAACGTTTCGGGCGCTGGGCAGAGACTCCCAGGACAGGGGGACATCGCTATCGCTGGGCACACACTCACTCACACACACAGACTCTACATGGAGCAATTTGGAGAACTCAATTGACTTGGTCCATGTTTTTGGACTGTGGGAGGAAACCGGAGAACCCGGAGGAAACCCACGCGGACACGGGGAGAACATGGAAACTCCACCCAGATGGGGATTCGAACCGGGAATCCCTAGCGCTGAGAGGAGAACATGCTAAACCACTAAGCCACCGTGCCGCCCTTCTTTGTAGAAATTGTAGAAATAATTCTTCATACCTACATGACGTATTTTGCTCGGTTGATTATTTAAAACACTGGACGACTACAATGGTTGATGATGAACACGTGACCGTCACCACAGAAAAGCCCACATGCTTCAGCTCAATTTTTAAAATTAAAATAAATTAAATATTGTACAATGTGCTCGTGGAAAAAGTGAAAAAGTTATTAAATATGAATATTAATGAAGTTGTGTCCAATTTTATTTAATATATTTACACTAGGCGGCACGGTGGCTTAGTGGTTTAGCATGTTCTCCTCTCAGCGCTAGGGATTCCCGGTTTGAATTCCCATCTGGGTGGAGTTTCCATGTTCTCCCCGTGTCCGCGTGGGTTTCCTCCGGGTTCTCCGGTTTCCTCCCACAGTTCAAAAACATGGATCAAGTTAATTGAGTTCTCTAAATTGCCCCATATAGAGTGCGTTTGAGTGTGTGATTGTGTACCCAGTGATGGATTGGCGCCCTGTCCTGGGTGTATCTGCCCAGCGCCCGAGACGTTCTCCCCTGGATGGGCATGGGGAACCCCACCACGACCCTAATAGAGGATAAAGCGGGAGATAATGAATGAATGAATATTTACACTATATAGGCAAAAGCATTGGGATTTACATTTTCTCAATTTATAACGGCGATAAATGCCGTTTTCAGAAGAAACTGGTGGAAGTTTGTCCACCAGAGGGCACTGTTCACACGACTCCACTGTTTGTTTTTTAAATGTCTCGTTGGTGTTACTGTTTAATGGTTCAGATATTACAAATAAATACATGTTTATAAGTTCAATTCAACTTTTTTTTGTAATTTTGCACCACATGGACATAAACTTACTGATTTAAAGTGAGATCAGCATATAGGATCTGGCTCGGCTTCACCCCGGACGTCCGTTCGGACACAAACCTCGAATTTGTCCTCAGGCATGCTGTGGATATGGGTGGAACGTGGAGATCCTGGAGGAAGCCCACACAGGCACGTGGAGGACATGCAGCCTGCACCCTGATGCATGAGCACAACTGTCCAAAAGCTCGTGTCCGCAACGCGAAAGCTTAAAGACGGGCGTCGGATGGTTTGAGGAAGACAATGAGAACACGGATACAGTTTTCAGAGTTTGAGCTGCAGACCGCACCGACGAGGACAGAGGGTCAGGTTCTCCAGCATGGCCCGGGGTCTGTTTGAGTCCGTCCCTGTTTACCGAGACGCTCCACACACAGAGACCCACTTTGAACATCTATTATCCTCAATTTATCTTTATTTACTCCTTCGCTCCCCGTGTGACCAGTTTGTGGCGCGTTTCCGTGGCGACCCACTGATTATAAATGGGGCGTTTCGTGTAAAAACTCGTCACAACCGTCCGGCGGGTCCCATCCAGGTCACTGCGCTCGCCGATGTCCCGCTCGAGTCTAATTCGACAAAATGCTTTGAACTTTCTGCAGCCTGAATCGGAACCGGTTCCACTGACGTGAGTATGAACCGTGTCTTAGTGTCTTCTAAGTGGACACACCAAGTTCTTTTACTAAAAATGACCCTCCATTAATCGTTTTCACAAAGATTAAAGAGCTCAGTTGTTCAAATGTCTGGCTGAAGGTTTGATTGGAGACATCTTTGGTGTTGGGACTGAAGAACACACCCGAATTAAGAGGTGTGTCCCAGAACTTTTGTCCATGTGCTTTTGACTGTTCTCATTTGTTTTCATTTAAGTCCCAAATAAAAGTTTTTGACTTTCCAGGCACGGTGGCTTAGTGGTTTAGCACGTTCTCCTCTCAGCGCTAGGGATTCCCGGTTCAAATCCCCATCTGGGTGGAGTTTCCATGTCCTCCCCGTGTCTGCGTGGGTTTCCTCCGGGTTCTCCGGTTTCCTCCCACAGTCCAAAAACATGGATCAAGTCAATTGAATTCTCAAAATTGCCCCATATAGAGTGTGTGTGTGTGAGTGTGTGCCCAGCGATGGATTAGCGCCCTGTCCTGGGTGTATCTGCCCAGAGACGTTCTCCCCTGGATGGGCATGGGGAACCCCCCCCCACCGCAACCCTAGTAGAGGATAAAGCGGGAGATAATGAATGAATGATTTTCCTCACAGTTTTGATTCTATATGTTTGTAAAGCGTCCTTGGGTTTTCGAAAAGGCGTTAAATAAATTTAACTTATTATTATTATTATTAATGTGTGGAATAGTGGCTTAGTGCTTTAGCATGTTCTCCTCTCATTGCTGGGGATTCCCAGTTCGAATCACAATCTGGGTGGAGTTTCCATGTTCTCACCGTGTCCGCGTGGGTTTCCTCCGGGTTCTCCGGTTTCCTCCTACAGTCCAAAAACATGGATCAAGGTCAATTGAATTCTCCAAATTGCCCCATATAGAGTATGTGTGTGTGTGTGAGCATGGGTGACCCTAGTAGAGGATAAAGCAGATATTCTCTAAAAAGATAATGGATGGATTATTATTATAATTATTATTGTTATGTGCTTTTTGAGTTTTACTGTATCTCTTACTGTTTAAAAGTTTATATATTCTGTATTTGGCCCTATAGCAATTGTCCTCCCGGATGTCCTCGAACCCTTCCTGTGGTTGCAGTGTAATTTGTGTAATCAGGTCTTATCCCGGTTAACAGTTTGCCTTGTGGGTGTAATTAATAACCCCACACCTGCCCCTGAACGCGAGCAACTCCAGGGAAAGTGTCAGACTGCTGACAGAGACCATGCTTTGGTTAATAATTCATATATATATATAAATAAATATATATACATAAATATAAACCGGTCATCAGGGCTTTAAATATGGCTTTTTTGTTTTGGTCTGGTTCTTTACCTGAGACCATGGAGAGTTCCACCGGGATCTATACGCTCCACTATGGATCCCATGATCACACCAGACCAAGGTTGTGTTTGTTGTGTTAATAAATCAATATCTGAGTGTCGTATGTTTGTATGAATTGGATTATCTCATCATCAACTCAAGCAAACGGTAGAAATCAGCTTTAATAAATACAGACAGAAGAGACGCAGGTGAAACACAGTGTCCCAGTGCTGACTCTCAGGATTAACTAAAAATAAATAAATTAATTAATTAAAAATAAATAAATAAAAATTCATTATTATACGAATATAATATTTTGTATTATTATTATTAGTTACCTGACAAAAAAAATCCAAATAAATACATCCACTGCACTGTAAAAAATATTTCAGATGCCTTTTTATTTTTTTATTATAGAGATATAATAAGATATAATATAATAGAAAAGATATAATAGAGATATTTTAAGTTATATGAATCAAACAGAATGATTTTTTTTATTCGTTATTTTATTCTGGTGACACAAACATTTACAAATGTTGTTCCCTTTATGACTTACGCAAATTTAAAATGTTTGATGAAATAAGGATGAAATTATTATTATTATTATTTTTTTGCAACTTATTTAAATAATTTGCGTGACAGAATTTTCCTAATTCACTGAATTCACGCCATTTAAATAAAATAAATAAATTCTCCATCAAAAAAACTTTTCCAACACGAAGCATATACAGTGGGTTGCAAAAGTATTCATACCCCTTGAACTTTTCCATATTTTGTCACATTACAACCACAAACATAAATATATTTCACTGGAATTTAATGTGAAAGACCAACACAAAGTGGTATACAATTGTGAAGTGGAAGGAAAATTATACATGAATCAACATTTTTTTTACAAATAAAAAACTGAAAAGTGCGACGTGCAAAAGTATTCAGCCCCCTTTTCCCTGAGTGCAACCAATTGCATTCAGAAGTTGCCTGATGAGTGCTAATGACTCAAAAGGGTCCACCTGTGTGTAATCTAATCTCAGTACAAATACAGCTGCTCCGTGACGGCCTCAGATGTTGGTTAAGAGAATATTGGGGAGCAAACAGCATCATGAAGTCCAAAGAACACACCAGACAGGTTAGGAATATGGTTTTGGCGAAGTTTAAAGCAGGCTTAGGCTATAAAAAGATTTCCAAAGCTTTGAACATCTCACGGAGCACTGTTCAATCCATCATCCGGAAATGGAAAGAGTATGGCACCACAGTAAACCTGCCAAGACAAGGCCGTCCACCTAAACTTACAGGCCGAACAAGGAGATCACTGATCAGAGAGGCAGCCAAGAGGCCCATGGTGACTCTGGATGAAATGCAGAGAGCCACAGCTCAGGTGGGGGAAACTGTCCACAGGACAACAATTAGTCGTGCACTACACAAATGTGGTCTTTATGGAAGAGTGGCAAGGAGAAAGCCATTGTTAAAAGAAAACCATAAGAAGTCCCGTTTGCAGTTTGCCAGAAGCCATGTTGAGGACACAGCAAACATGTGGAAGAAGGTGCTTTGGTCAGACGAGACCAAAATTGAACTTTTTGGCCACAATGCAAAACGCTATGTGTGGCGGAGAAATAACACTGCACATCACTCTGAAAACACCATCCCCACTGTCAAATATGGTGGTGGCAGCATCATGCTCTGGGGGTGCTTCTCTTCAGCAGGGACCGGGAAGTTGGTCAAAGTTGATGGGAAGATGGATGGAGCCAAATACAGGGATCTTGGAAGAAAACCTGTTGGAGTCAGCAAAAGATTTGAGACTGGGGCGGAGGTTCACCTTCCAGCAGGACAACGACCCTAAACATAAAGCCAGAGCTACAATGGAGTGGTTAAAAAAAAAGAATATTCATGTGTTAGAATGGCCCAGTCAAAGTCCAGACCTAAACCCAATTGAGAATTTGTGGAAAGATCTCAAAACTGCAGTTCACAAACGCTCTCCATCCAATCTGACTGAGCTTAAGCTGTTTTGCAAGGAGGAATGGGCAAGAATTTCAGTCACTAGATGTGCAAAGCTGGTGGAGACATACCCTAAAAGACTTGCAGCTGTAATTGCAGCAAAAGGTGGCTCCACAAAGTATTGACTCAGGGGGGCTGAATACTTTTGCACGTCGCACTTTTCAGTTTTTTATTTGTAAAAAAAATGTTGATTCATGTATAATTTTCCTTCCACTTCACAATTGTATACCACTTTGTGTTGGTCTTTCACATTAAATTCCAGTGAAATATATTTATGTTTGTGGTTGTAATGTGACAAAATATGGAAAAGTTCAAGGGGTATGAATACTTTTGCAACCCACTGTATTTCATCCATACGGTGAGTGCTATATATGTTAACTTAGTAAAGAAAGACTTAAAGTCGCTAAATGATGTCATCGCCTAATTTGCATAATAGTCAATTTGCGAGTATTTTTAAGCCGTAAAATAAAAGAATGACGTTGTGGGAGAGAAAAAGAATTTGTACAAAAAACACCGGAAATACGTTCAAACTACAAATTAACGATATTTACTAGATTTTATAAATTCTCTACTGTCTGCAGAGTATAATGGAACATTATTAACAAATTTAGGAACATTGAAAGTGGTGGTTGTCGTAGCGAAAAAACAAAAGTTGTGTCACTTAGAGCATCAGATCAGTTGTGTTCACAGAAAATGCTGCAAATTGTTGCCAAATTATTTAATATTACACAAATTAGTTCAGGTAAGAGAACTGTAATTATATCTTACACTTCAGTGTCCAGTCAATGTTTTGTACGTTGTTGGGTGAGCTACTAAGTTAATAAATAAAGCTTCTCTCCACAAAAAGTTCCACCCAGAAATACAGCAAACTAAGTTACAGAAACACGACAAATGTACCTGAATGACTCGAAAGCTACTTCACGTCGTACCAACCTGATGTCAGATCAGTGCAGAATGACGTTGGATAAAAACACACTGATCTTTTTATAATTCAGTCTGAATAACAGAAGTTTATTTAATAAAAACCCCTTAGACAGGTTAGCACCGCCCCCTATTGTAAGTGTCTCCTCCCGCAGGACACCATGAGTTAACATGATGCTATTTTCACACATTTCTAACACTAAGTCAGACTGTAGGGTATTATTTTACACCCTATTTTATTACAGCCGCCCGCAGTCGGGAAATTATTCAGCCACCTGAATGTGGGTTCTGAAGTTGGTGTTAAATGTCGTAGACGTCGACAACAGCCTGAGCCTTGAAGGGAAAAAATAATGAGCATTATTACGCATTTAATATTTACAAGTAGTAAATGTAGATCAAAGCATTATTAATTTATTTCAGGAATTAATATTGCTTAAGTTCTAATACTTTTAATAAGATACGGCAGTATTGTTCTCTAATCAGACCCATGTGAGAATGTATCTCTGTGTCAAGGTCAGGATGTGCAGAAGGGATTCACCGGCAAGGAATTGTATCATACGGGTCGGTTGACTACAAACGTTCTAATAACAAGAAGCATCATTATGTTACACTAAGCAGAATAACTTCTGCTCGGGCGGGGTCACCCACAGGTGATCAATCTGAGATGGAAGAGCAGCAAAGGTGGGGGCCTGTGCAGAACAGTATATGAACATGGAGTCAGAAAAGCGAGGTCGGAGAACAGGCAGATCGTGCACGGGTTGTTGACTGCGCTCTTCTTCCCAGAATTCTGTTGTGTTAATAAATGTTATTTCTTCACTCAGAACTGTTGGTGTGATCTCCTCCTTTTCAAACGAACGCGCGGGTAGATTTACCCACATTTGGTGACCCCGACGTTGAAAGGGGGATGATAAAGACACATGGAGAGATCTTTGAGACGGGCCTGAATCCTCATCAGTCACACGGCGCCAACTTAAAAGGTAAGCAGAAACCTATTACCTAAATTCTGCATATTGAATATACTAAAAGGTGACTGAGGGGTGAAGGGTGAAAGTCTCTGCGAACAGTTGCGTGAGGAACTAACATTAAATTGTTGAGAAGCCTCCGTGCGGATACCTGGCGGTGTTAACGAAGCACGTGGAGTGAGAAGCCTCCGTGCGGATACCTGGCGGTGTTAACGAAGCACGTGGAGTGAGAAGCCTCCGTGCGGATACCTGGCGGTGTTAACGAAGCACGTGGAGTGAGAAGCCTCCGTGCGGATACCTGGCGGTGTTAACGAAGCACGTGGAGTGAGAAGCCTCCGTGCGGATACCTGGCGGTGTTAACGAAGCACGTGGAGTGAGAAGCCTCCGTGCGGATACCTGGCGGTGTTAACGAAGCACGTGGAGAAGCAGCGTCTCCAGGTGAGAGCTGATTTGAAAATCATCCGTGCGGATACCTGGCGGTGTTAACGAAGCACGAAGTGTGTGACTGTTCATGTTTAAATTGCTGTTATATAATGTTATATAAATATATATGGTGTAATTATATTGATCTAAATAGTCTGATATGATGATAAGAATATGAAAACTGCTCAGCAATAGATTTGGTCATAAGACTTAAATAGATAAAATAGATTATCTATGATTAAAATTAGTAATAAGTAAGAGTATGAAGTATAAATTAATATAAAACTGCAGTATTAATAAGTTAGTGTACACTGAATAAAACTAAATTGTATTAAAGTAAAATATAGTTAGGTAACTCTTAGTGTTGGATTTGTGTGTGGTACCACTGTGTATGTTAGTTTGTTAGTCTGTGTTGTCTAGCATATTGTGTTGTTTGAGGGGATTTAGGTATGAGTGTATGATGAGATGTGTGGAAAAACTAAAACCCTATTGTTTTCTACTCTAAACTCTTTTTTCAGCTTACATTGTAGGTGAGAATAACCAAACTGAGGAATAATAAATTAGCATAACCAAAAGCAAATGAGTAAATTACTAAATAAATAAATAAAATTTATGGTAGTAGTAAGTGAGGGTAAAATAACAAGATAAAATATTAAGTTAAGTAACACAATGTTTGGTAAAATACTAAATATTTACTGCTTCCATAACATATCTACAGAGTTCAATAATGGTGAACAGGTCAGGGTTTGGAATCAATCTGCTCTGAAAAGACGTGATGGAGACCGTGTGAGAATTGCTAGTGAAAAGAGAGGGCATGCTCAGCCAAAGATGGGTGAGGGTCTGTTGATCCCATACCTGCCCAGATCAGGGAGATGCCGACGCTAGGAATTAATATGGACAGTATCTTAGGATCAGAGAGCTGTCCAATTCACCGGTCCATCAGTATGTCTGTCTGAGCAACTGTTTAAATAAACAGCATGACTGAACCTGAACTGAAGTTATATGTTACACAAATTAACTAATGTCATTTAGGTTTTAAAATAATTTATATAGGGTTAAAGGTTAAATAATGAATAATTAAATAATTTGGCTATAAGAAATATTAGTATTTTTTGGACAATTATAAAATAAAACAGGTAATTTAAGGTTGAAAAATAAACACATTCCTCACAAGCTTTTTCTTCACTCTGTGCTTATTTCTGGTTAACACGGTGTGTGTGTGTGTGTGTGTGTGTGTGTGTGTGTGCGGAGGGTGCCTGTGGGTGTGTGTCTATCTGTTATGAGAACAGAGATGTGTAGTGTTTACAGGTTGTTAAAGTGGAAGAAGTTAGTAAATTAATATTAATTAGCAGTGGAAAATAAAATAGCTTGAGCTCATTTATACATAACTATTAGATTTTAAAACGTTAAATAAAAATAGCACTATTTTCCTATTTAAAAATTAGGTTTCCTGTTAAGATTTGACTGAATAAACCAGACTGTTTGACTATGACGGAACTAATATCTGACAGAAAATGGGCCGTGGGACTGATAGGATGTTGACAGTCGGACAGAGATCAACTTTTGAAATGTTGATGGCAGCACCAACCTAGACCATCTGGCAGAGCAAGGTCACAAAAATTTCAATAATGTATAACAAGCGGTATCTAAAAGAAGAAACACTCGAAAATGATTAAATTAATCGGTTAGAACTATTGAATGATTAAAATGAATCAAAATAGGGAATTGTGAAGAAAAATATGATTTTAATGTGTATTTACTGTGTAACCATTTGTGTTTGCATATAACTATGAATAAACTTCTACAGTTATTATGGCTTATTAGGATATCTTATGATGATTATATCAAGTCAAGAATGTATAAGTTAACATTTAGAAGGGTCAGTGCAAATGTAAATCTTCCACTGAAACTTTTGTCTTATATTTATGTCTTATATATCTGTTGCAATAGGGCAATAATGTTGACAAAACTGAGACCCACGTCCACACTATTATCAGAGATTGTTGTTTTAAAACAAGCAACTGAAGGTCTCCATAATATTGAAGCTCCCTGATAACTAGTCAGAGAGTGGAGTAGGATTTTACTTACGCTCTTTTATTTTCTTGCGCTTTGTCTTTATCTTTCTTAAATAAATATCACCTTTTTTAATATGAAAGAAAAAAAAAAAAAAAAAAAAAAAAAAAAAAAATATATATATATATATATATATATATATATATATAATCATGAAACATAAAATGGACCGAGTACCATTTTTAATTAATGACAAAGATTTGACTGATAATAAACTAGACTGGACTGACTTACTTTAGCTAATGGGGACAAAATTATGAAGTTTTATTTTCTCTACAGGAGCATAAGAAAACGTTTTCCCGAGACATATATAATAGAAATGATTAATGTTATAACTTTCTTTGCAGCATCGTTCCTTATTAACTGGGTTTTATTTTTCTAGGTTGTGCATCGAATGAGTACGTAATTATCAAATTTAACATTTAACAGTAGAAATACAGGTGTATTAGACATATGTTTTGTGATTTCAATGGAAAATAAGGTTAACTTTACTAATCTCATGTCAATTTGCAGGTTCTAGTGGATGGAGCTGACAGAGCAGCTTGATCAAGTTAAAATAATAACTTTGTATTTATTAATCTTTCCATAGTATTGCAGTTTGGCAGGTTACGAATTTAGCAACAGCTGGTTATGAGAAAACATTCCATCTGAATGTTTTTGAAACAACTAGCGTTGAAAACGCTGGATTGTTTCAAAAGAGGAAGTGGTCGGAGCCAAGGTGGACGGGTCCTTACCTGGTGACTGAGAGAACCAGTCACGCAGTAAGATTGTGCGGTAAAGGAAACCAGTGGAACCATCTCACACAGTGTCGGTCAGCCGAAGCACCGACGGAAGAGGCAGAGACCCAGGCCTCAACTAATAAAGGGGCAGAATAATCCCCGAGGCAGGAGCACAACGAGCGTAGTCTACCCCTCACTCCCAGCGCAGAACATCAAAGAAGACATCACACTTTTACACATACACATATAGGGCTATAATCAACTTTAACTGCTTAGGGGGAAAACACAGGAAAATGGGATAATATAGAAGGAAGGAGAGGACCAGGATGAGGATCAGGAGGACCCAAAAGGGGGTGACATGTTTAATATGTATGTTTAATTGACCTTTCATTGGGAAAGGTCAAAAGGGGGATTGAAGGGAAAAAATAATGAGCATTATTACGCATATAATATTTACAAGTAGTAAATGTAGATCAAAGCATTATTAATTTATTTCAGGAATTAATATTGCTTAAGTTCTAATACTTTTAATAAGATACGGCAGTATTGTTCTCTAATCAGACCCATGTGAGAATGTATCTCTGTGTCAAGGTCAGGATGTGCAGAAGGGAGTCACCGGCAAGGAATTGTATCATACGGGTCGGTTGACTACAAACGTTCTAATAACAAGAAGCATCATTATGTTACACTAAGCAGAATAACTTCTGCTCGGGCGGGGTGGCCCACAGGTGATCAATCTGAGATGGAAGAGCAGCAAAGGTGGGGGCCTGTGCAGAACAGTATATGAACATGGAGTCAGAAAAGCGAGGTCGGAGAACAGGCAGATCGTGCACGGGTTGTTGACTGCGCTCTTCTTCCCAGAATTCTGTTGTGTTAATAAATGTTATTTCTTCACTCAGAACTGTTGGTGTGATCTCCTCCTTTTCAAACGAACGCGCGGGTAGATTTACCCACAGCCTATAATTCAGACTGAATTATATATATATATCCATCCATTATCTTCTGTTTTATCCTCTACCAGGGTAGTGGGAGGGGGTTCCCCATGCCCATCCAGAGGAGAACATTTCGGGCGCTGGGCAGATACACCCAGGACAGGACGCCAATCCATCGCTGGGCACACACTCACTCACACACACTCACTCTATATGGGACAATTTGGAGAACTCAATTAATCTTGATTCATGTTTTTGAACTGTGGGAGGAAACCGGAGAACCCGGAGGTCCGATTGTGGTCTGATGTTGATGTTGTGTTTTCAAGGAGTTGTTTATAATGACCGTCGCTTTGACATCTCACTTTAAAAAGCTTACTAATTTTTAATTTTTTTTGCAACCAGAGCTTCCATTTTGACCATGAGTTCATTCACCCTCAATGACGTCGACTTCACCGTCCTCGAGGAGGGTTCCTGCACATGGTGCACCATTCAGCAGAAGATCAGCCAAGATTCATTATCAGTGAGTTTTTACCATAATTTATTTATATATATATATATATATATATATATATATATATATATATATATATATATATATATATATATATATATATCAGGGGGGTGGGGTTCCACATGTTCATCCAGGGAAGAACGTTTGGGTGCTGGGCAGATACACCCAGGACAGGACGCCAATCTATCACTGGGCACACACTCTCACACACACACACACACTCTATATGGGGCAATTTGGAGAACTCAATTGACCCTGATCCATTTTTGGACTGTGGGAGAAAACCGGAGAACCCGGAGGAAACCCACGTGGACACGGGGAGGACATGCAAACTCCACCCAGATGGGGATTTGAACCGGGAATCCCCAGTGCTGAGAGGAGAACATGCCAACCACTAAGCCACCGTGCCGCCCTTATATGCATATATATAGTGTTATTAATCTAATCCATGCATTAAATCTGGCAGTGAAAGCCCCTTTTAGTTCCACATTTTGGGACGTTTACGTCTCTGTTTGTTGTGCAGGATGATAAGGACGCCTTCTACGTGGCCGACTTGGGCGATGTCTTCAAAAAGCAACAACGGTGGGCGCACCACTTGCCCCGCGTCGCACCGTTCTACGCCGTCAAATGCAACGACAGCAAGGCCGTGCTGATGACCCTGGCGACGCTGGGGGTGGGCTTCGACTGCGCCAGCAAGGTCTTTCCA
This sequence comes from Corydoras sp. C115, assembly GCA_019802505.1. Classification (NCBI taxonomy): domain Eukaryota; kingdom Metazoa; phylum Chordata; class Actinopteri; order Siluriformes; family Callichthyidae; genus Corydoras; species Corydoras sp. C115. The sequence continues at coordinate 255,984 of JAFMOC010000193.1, read as the reverse complement.
CTAACGACTCTCACCTAATTATTATTCTATTAAAGGCGTGACCCTCTAGAACAACTCGTGAATTCTGGATGTCCATTCAGGCTGAGATTCAGCTGGTGCGGAGTCTGGGCGTCGCCCCCCGGCAGATCGTTTACGCCAACGCGTGTAAGCAGCCGTCCCACATCAAGTACGCCTCGGAGAACGGAGTGGAATTGATGACCTTTGATAACGAGACGGAGCTGATCAAGGTCGCGCAAGGCCACAAAAACGCCAAGTAAGTGGTTTTTATTCCCTCCTTTTGTTCAGGATTGTGGGTCACAGTCGTTTCAGAGCGTCGTATCGATGCCTCAGGGGCAGAACCAGACACGTTTGGTCTGGACTAAGCCGGGCTTTGCAAAAAAAAAACGAGGTCTTCTTCGTTTGGTTCGATGACCAATCGCTGGTGACCCGATTTCTCCGCCTGCAAGCAACAGGTTGTTGACGACGAGTTCAGAAATCGACTTAAAACTGCATTTGCCCCTGATGACATCACCATCTCAAACCGACAGATCCGATTGGACGAAGGCCCTTCATCTCAAATTAAATTTGGCAAAACCGACGGTTCCACCGTCTCTCCAAATGACTCGGTTCATAATCACCCATCCATTATCTTCCACTTTATCCTCTATTAGGGTCGCGGGGGGGAGGGGTGGTTCCCCATGCCCATCCAGGGGAGAACGTTTTGGGCGCTGGGCAGATACACCCAGGACAGGGGGGGGGGCAATCAATCTATCACTGGGCACACACTCACTCACACACACACTAAATGGGGCAATTTTGAGAATTCAATTGACTTGATCCATGTCCCGGAGGAAACCCACGCGTACACGGGGAGAACATGCAAACTCCACCCAGATGGGGATTCGAACCGGGAATCCCCAGCGCTGAGAGGAGAACATGCTAAACCACTGTGCTGCCCTCGGTCCATAACCATGGTTCTTTTTCTGTAGAACATCAGAAAGACTGAACATGCTACTCAGCTCTTAGTCCAACCCCTCAGGCCTATCCCAGCTCGATTACTGTAATGCATCGATCGCCGACTCGTGGTCAACCACCCAAATGAAGTCATGTGACTCCACCTCTCCTCCCTCATTGGCTCCCTGTCGCTGCTGCATTCAGTACGAGACCCTGACTCTGATCTACAGGAGAACCTCTGGATCTGGCCCCTCGTACCTTCACTCTAGATTTCCAAAATACACTCCAACTCGTTCACGACGTTCTAGTGATGAATGTCGCCTGCTGATTCCGTCGCGTCCACCACCGATCAACGGTGGAACCATCTTCCCAACTCACTTAGCATCATCAACAAACCACTTTGAAAACAAAACGATGGTGGAGGCGTCAGGCTTTGTAATTAGTTTCACTAATTAGTTCCCTTTATTGCCGATTCTCTTCAGACTGGTGCTACGGATCATTACCGACGACTCGAAGGCAGTCTGCAGGCTGAGCATGAAGTACGGAGCCCCGCTGAAGAGCAGCCGGGTTCTCCTGGAGCGGGCCAAGGAACTGGCCCTCAACGTGGTAGGGGTCAGCTTCCACGTGGGCAGCGGCTGCACCGACCCCGAGTCCTACCGCAAGGCCATCGCGGACGCTCGGCACGTCTTCGGCATGGGGGTGAGTTGCACGCATGTCGGCGTCGTAGACCTAAAGGGCGCCAGTCCACGCTAAAATCCCCGTCCTTAGGCCGAGCTGGGCTTCGAAATGGCTCTGCTGGACATCGGCGGTGGCTTTCCCGGGTGCGAGATGGCGAAGCTGAAGTTCGAGGAGGTGAGGAGGGGGGGGGGTGTGTAAGGGTTTCATGGTTCTGCTTTTCACGCTTAAATTTTTTTTTAAAGATCACCCCGGTGATCAACTCCGCCCTGGATGAGTACTTTCCATCGGGCTGCGGGGTCCGGATCATCGCCGAACCCGGCAGGTACTTCGTGGCCTCGGCGTACATGCTGGCCGTCAACGTCATCGGCAAAAGGGTCATCGCCGAGACGTCGTCAGACTCGGACGGTAGGCTCCCGCGTTTCGGCGCCCTCCTCGGGTCTTCGTCGGTAACCGCACTAGAGGTGCTGAAAAAAATCAATTCTTTAAAGAATCGTGATTCGCAGTCCTGGCGATTCTGAATCGATTCAACATGACCAAGAATTGATTTTTTAAAAAATGCGTTTAAGTTTCATTTTTTGGCGCCCCCTCCCGAGCGTACTGCATATCGCATTGCGTTACGTACTCGGCCACCGTACATCAAGCTTGTTGACCAGCACCCTTTGTCTGAATGGAGTCAGGGAAGCATGGAGCGGGGGGGAGAGCGCGATTCGACCCGCCCACAGCAATGTTTGGGTTTTAAAGGCAGGAAGAGAGAGAGAGAGAGCGCAACTGTTTACGATTGTAAAATAAAACGAGGTACTTTGGAAATACAACAAATGCGCGAGCCCGTTTGGCGCGACATCACCCCGAACTAAAAGAAGTTGAAAAGTTTAAAAAATATATTTAATATTTAAGGTTAAGTTTTGAAAATATAGCGAATGTTGGTGCAATATAGTTAAAAAGAGTGAAGTTTGTATTTTAGTTTCGATTAAAGGCTAATGCACCACGATAAACTTTTGTATTAATAAATTTAGAATTGTTCACATAGTCAATCACATCGTTTAAACAAAATTTAAAGAGCATTTGAACTGAAAAATTGTTTCTGAATCGAAAATCGTTTCTGAATCAAAAATCGGTTCTGAATCGAAAATCGATTCTGAATCCAAAATCGTTTCTGAATTGAAAATTGATTCCGGATTGAATCGTGACCTCAAAAATCGGAATCGAATCGAATCGCCAGACACTGAGAGATTCGCACCCCTTAACCACACCGAGACTGTTTTGGTTCCACAGAGACGGAGGACGAAGACGTCGGTGGCAGATTGCAGTTGTACGTGAACGACGGAGCGTACGGTTCTTTCAACCACATGGAGCTTCAGGATTTCCATATGATCCCAACGCTGCTCAAGGTACAGAGTTCCGTGGTTCCTCTACCGCCGCCATCCTCACGTTTAGGACGTTTGGACGGTTAATGCGTCAGAAGTCCTCCGTTTACAGGGGGTTTCGTGCCTGTAGTTCGCTCGTCCACAGGATTCTGGACATTAAAGACTTCTGGGTTGGAGACACGCGGAGCTTCACAAAAATGTCTTTAAACGTGGAAATCGCAAGACCGTGTGTTTAGGATTCAAGAGAGGTTCAAAAAGAATTAAATAATAAATATATTACTAGTGGCTTCTAAGAAAGACTTTAGGACGCGGCACCTAAGATGGACTTTAGGGCGCGGCACCTAACGATTAATTTTCAATCGATTAATCTAACGATTATTTTCTTTCCCATTAAGTTGATAAATCTAGAAACTATTATTTTAAATGTGACTGTTTGGAATGAAAATAACTATATATATATATATATTATATTATATTATATTATATTATTTAATATATTATATTATATTATTGTCACGATCACCTGCTGCACCTGTCCCTCGTTGTCGGTCCTCATTGTCTCACTTGGGTGATTGGTTGGGTTTATCACGTGTTTAGTTGGTCTTCTATTTAATCTGTGTTATCCCGGTACGTTGCGCACGTCTTTGTTTTGGTGTTTCTATACCCATTGTTATGTTGTTCGTTTGTTCCCCATTTTGGTTGGTGTCCCTACACCAATTTTTTATTAAATTCTACCTTTTGATTTTATCCCGATGTCTTGGACTCTCCATCCGCGTAAAACCACGGGACGGCGCTGCGCACCTTCTCCGCGTGGGTCGTATCCCGTGGGAGCGCTCGCCGTGGGCCGACGCACGCATTCTTCCCCGCGTGGTCGGTACCCGGGAGCGCTCAACCAGGCGCGAGCGGCTGAACGCAGCTCTATCCCCGCGTTAGCCGCCCCTCCTTCCGGGTCAGAACGGACAGTACATAACAATTATATTATATTATATTATTTAATATATTATATTATATTATATTATATATATATATATATATATATATATATATATATATTATATTATTTAATTTATTCATTCATTCATTATCTTCCGCTTTACCCTCTATTAGGGTCGCGGGGGGGGGGGGGGGGGGGGGGGGGGGTTTGGGGGTTCCCCATGCCCATCCAGGGGAGAACATTTCGGGCACTGGGCAGATACACCCAGAACAGGATGCCAATCTATCGCTGGGCACACACTCACTCACACATACACACTCTATATGGGGCAATTTTGTGCTTAGTAACGCACTACTAATAATGGAAACGCGTTAAAAGTCTTAAAATAATATGCTAAGATGAGAAAAACGAGAAGTCACTGTTTTGCTGCCGTGAGGATAAACGCTGCCGTGTAGCAGGGTCTGTGATTTTTAGGCTGCTGCCACTTGCGCTCCGGATTCATCTTTTTCGGTTGGCACCGACATTTTTGTTGACGCGTCGACGCAAGTTATGCAAATCGACGTATTTTCGTAATCGATTACATTGCCGTCGTCGATGCATTGCCCCAGCCCTAATGGACAATTTACCAAATGGAGACGATAACGGCATTTGGAAACTTAAATATAGGACAATTTACCTTAAACTGTGGAAAATCTATATGTACAGCACATAGCTTATTTTGTTCTTTAATTTAATTTATTTATTTTAAGTCACTTTTTTTTTTTCTTCTGTGAATAATTATTATTGTCATTGCATCCAATTCGCTATTGCATATTGATTTGATTAAATCACATTGAAAAATTGTATAAAACTTAGAAATGACTAATAAAACTTAATAAATAAAGAGTTGAAAAATAAAAAAATCCCTCTCAAACCCTGTTACAGCTGCACGGGGGAGGGGCAACTTCGTTATGGATGTCATTACACCGTGTGGGTGATTGAAATTAATTAGCTTTGTTCTGCAGGAGCCCAAAGCAGATGAGCAGCTCTACAGCTGCAGCATTTGGGGTCAGACCTGCGACGGGGTGGACCGCCTCACCAAGCAGTACAGACTTCCGGACCTGCAGGTTGGAGACTGGTTGCTGTTCGAGAACATGGGCGCCTACACCGTGACCACGTCCTGCACCTTCAACGGCTTTGAGAAGCCACACGTCCATTACGTGATGTCCAGGTCGGCCTGGTAAGTCTGAGACATGTCCACGACGTTCTAACTCTCCGTAAAACCTGCGTACTGAGCGAGGCGTGTTGATCTGTGACTGCAGGCGGCGTCTGCAGCAGGTCCGAGTTCAGGAGGGACGAGTTCCGGTGGAAGAACCAAAAACTGGACGGGCGTCGGCTCGGTGCGACCACCGGGACATCCTGAAGCTGTGTGACGGGCTCTGACATCACAGCCATGCGGAAACATCAGATGCTTTATAAGAATAATTATATAAATAAATTATATATTTAAAGTTCAGTAAGAAAAATTTTAACTGCTGATGTGGTCACATGACGGAACCCGACGGACACCGCCAACTCAGCAGAGGCCGCCCATGAGAACCGTATGAGAAGAAAAAAATAATAAAATAAATAAATCACAACATGGACGACGTCCAGCTTTGCCACATCGGATGGTTATTGGTGGTATGGGCGTGGCAGCTCAGTGGTCGGGGTGTTGGGCTGTCCATCAGAAGGTTGGGGGTTCAAATCCCAGGTCCACTGAAGTCACCAATGTGGGTCGTTGAGCAAGACCGTTAACCCTCATTGTTCCAGGGGGCGCTGTACCACCCCTGCGCTCTAAATAAATAAACCCTAATTATGCAAATACAATGCAGGTATGGCTGTTTGTTGTTTTCGAGCACAAATATCACAAATTATTGTGTAGATGTTTGATTTTTTTTAAATTTTATTAGAATTAACCTACAAATTGTAGGTTGTTAATTGCTATATTACGTTAATTTACTGGTAAGCCATCTTTAAAATAGGGTTTAGGGCACAATACGTGCTGCATCGATCATTTTATGTTTGTTCTGACTCATGGGATTACTATCGTGGGATTATTATCGTCTTTCCGATTAAACCGACAACACTTGAAAACGCGGTTAGCCAACGCTAAATGTCGCCCTTCTCGCCCCCCATGCAAAATATCAATGTGTTAATATTTTAATTAGTTAATTAATTCTTCTAAGAGTTTAATTTAGTTTAATTTAATTTACTTGCCAGGCGAAATGTCTCAAAACGTCGACTGTTTGTCACGCTTGCGGCTTCTTGGGTAAACCGGCTCTCTGCTGCCCTCTGGCGGCTCGCACCGCTAACAACAGCTTGGCTCATCATGTCTCTACCTTAATTCGAAGGTATAAAGAAATCCTTTAAAAAAAAATAACACGGGAGTCCAACTGTAGGTACGTCGTGTCTATTAGCGTACACACACACACACACACACACACACACACACGTCCCTGTCAACCACAATACCCCGCTGCCTCAAGATATTCGCCTCATATCATAGTCCATCCATCCATTATCTTCCGCTTTATCCTCTATTAGGGTCGCGGGCGGGAGGGGGGGGGGTTCCCCATGCCCCCATCCAGGGGAGAACGTTTGGGGCGCTGGGCAGATACACCCAGGACAGGACGCCAATCTATCACAGGACACACACACACACTCACTGGGGCAATTTGGAGAACTCAATTGACCTTGATCCATGTTTTTTGGACTGTGGGAGGAAACCGGAGAACCCGGCGGAAACCCACGCAGACACGGGGAGAACATGCAAAGCACTAAGCCCCGGCGCCACCCTACTTCTCTTTTATTTTACGTAATCAGCTCATTAAACCGAGTCCTCTGCTTCACAGGACATTGAGTCATTATTTCGTCTGGAGATGAGCGTATCGGTTCCTGACCGAGCCCCCGCGTTAAGCGAGCTCCGGTTCCGCCGGCGCTCGAGCTCATTAGCGGTTCTTCTCGCCGTCGAGCTCGACGCTCGGCTGCACGCCACTTTGAAAAACACTTCCCCTACGTTTACGTTTTACCAAAGTTCCGGCCTCATTAGTTCCATCCGGCCGCTGGGCTCGAACCCTCCCGCTCTGACGGGCCGGCGTCCTGATGAACTCCCCCCCCCGCCACCAAAGAACCAGACGGGATGTCTTCAGCGGTGCATCTTGGGTAATTAGGTGGAACTAATTGCGGAGGTTTGAGTGATTGGCCTCATGTTGCTTACAGAACACACGCCTCATACGAAGCACTGAGGTAAAAATGTTCATATAAGCGGCTTTTTATAGACCCGCCTCTCTGCTCAGCACGACTGTGACATCATAACCCCGTCATACGGTTCCCGACCCCCTCAAAAAAAATACGGCAGAGTTTCATTGTATTGGAATATAGAATGCTGCATCCAATATTCCATCCATCATCTTCCACTTTATACTCTATTTGGGTCGCGGGGTGGTGTGGGGGGGGGGGTTCCCTATGCCCATCCAGGGGAGAACATCTCGGGCGCTGGGCAGATACACCAATCTATCGCTGGGCACACACTCACTCACACAGACACACACTATATGGGGCAATTTGGCGAACTCAATTGAACTTGATCCATGTTTTTGGACTGTGGGAGGAAACCGGAGAACCCGGAGGAAACCCACGCGGACACGGGGAGGACATGGAAACTCCACCCAGATGGGAATTCGAACCGGGAATCCCTAGCGATGAGAGAGGAACATGCCAAACCACTAAGCCACCATGCACCCATGGGGCAATTTGGAGAATTCAATTGAATTTGATCCATGTTTTTGGACTGTGGGAGGAAACCGGAGAACCCGGAGGAAACCCACGCGGACACGGGGAGGACATGCAAACTTCACCCAGATGGGGATTCGAACCGGGAATCCCTAGCGCTGAGAGGAGAACATGCCAAACCACTAAGCCACCGTGCCGCCCGCATCCAGTATTCATTAATTAAGGCTCTTGAAGGTTCCTGCTGTTATAGCGTGCGTGTTAATCAGCGGATGTAAACACGCCGTCTGTCAGTTCTTATGATTAATTATCTCTGAGTCTCGTTAGCGGATGCACAGTACACTTACCTTAATTAAAAGTCTCTCTGGAGCCGGTGGGTAGTTCTCTCAAGTTCTCTCATCCGTTATCTTCTGCTTTATCCTCTATTAGAATCGGGGGGGGGGGGGGGGGGGGGGGGGGGGGGGTTCCCCATGCCTATCCAGGAGAACGTTTCATGCGCTGGGCAGATACACCCAGGCTCAGGACGCCAATCCATCACTGGACACATACACTCACACACAGACACTATATGGGGCAATTTGGAGAATTCAATTGACCTTAAATCCATGTTTTTTGGACTGTGAGAAGAAACCGGAGAACCCACGCAAACTGGACGTGGATCCCCAGCGCTGAGAGGAGAACATGCCAACCTCTAAAGGATTAAACATTTTAACTTATAGAAAATAAGGTGGCTTAGTGGTTGGCATGTTCTCTTCTCAGCTCTGGGGAGTTTGCATGTTCTCCCCGTTTCCGCGTGTAGAGTATTCGAGTATTCAATTGACCTTAAATCCATGTTTTTCGGACTGGAGAACCCGGAGGAAATCCATGCAGACACGGGGAGAACATGGAAACTCATTCCAGGAGGAGGAGAACATGCCAAGCATTAATCCACTGTGCTGCCTGCAATATATATATATATATATATATATAGTTTCATGAAAAGTGCTTCACTGATTAAATAAATTAAAAGCGAAGCAGACGGCTTTGAAGTCGACTTCTGAAGACCTCTAAATACTAAAGGACCCTCTGAGTGCAGCAGTCCATCAGGAGAACCATCAGGAGGTTCAACATAAAGAATAAACCATAGGACACACATTAAAGGGTTCGTTCAGTCCAAAGAAAAGACATGAGAGCGCAAAAAAAAAAAAAAAAAAAAAAAAAAAAAAAAAACCTGCAGCATATTTCCAACCACAAAAAGAACTGTAGAATTTTAATTGGGAACGGGACAAGAATCATTACAATAACACTTCAAAGCTTTTTATATTCACAGCGCTGTTTCACTTCCCGTCATAAATACTGCAGGACATTTATTACACTCATAAATAATGTATCTGCACATCGGCTCGAACTCCAAATCTCTAAACTCATAACTCTCACCCGTCGAGGAAAGACATACGACGTTATACTTCCACGAAAATACTTGATTTTTACATTTTTTTTTTAAATTTTTTTTTTTAATTACTTGAAGCGTGCACGTCCTCTGAGAATTCGCAGGTTACTCTAATAACACTCGGCTTGACGTCTTCCCGACGCCGGGGCTTCTCCGGAACTGGTGAACGGCCCGTTGCCAGGTCAGAACCATCGGCGTGACCATCTCACTCCGACGGCATCGTATGGGTCTGTTTCTATGGCGACGGAAATGGAGACGGCCAAAGTCCCATATGTGTGATCTACATTACGGAGACGCGTCAGGCCGGCCCAACCCTCGGCGTCCGATCGGGCGGCGAGGATCATCACGACAACCGAGGCACGACAAGACACGATCACAGTCCCAACCGTTCACGATCACACGGGCGTGGCGCGTGCGGGGGTGCGAGAGGCCATCGCTTTTTTTTTAAATAAGAGTCCACCGAGGAGACACGACGTCGAGGGCGAACACACCGAGGGAGCGTCGGTCGGAAAATTGATCACGAAACACAGGCCATAAACACGTTGTGTATACTGTAGCATCTCATTAAAAAATTAACAACACCTTAAATACGACTGAAATCGTTCCGTTTCGAACGTCCGAGGCGTCGGAAACTGTGGAAGAACATGCGAAATCGTCAGAATCCGAACAAAAAAAAAAAAACTCAACGAACAACCGCATTCGATAGTTAACGTTTTAAAACGATAATTCTTTGCATGCTGACTTTAATTAAAAAATGCCAGAGGAGGTTCTCAAACGAGGACCGACGTGCTGGGACACGGCTTTTTAAAATCGAGGGACGCAGGTGATTCCGTCGCAATAAAACAAGTTTATAAACCTAATCGTGCTTTTAAACAGCTGTGTTGTTTAAAATTTGTGGAAACAATTAAAAAAAAAAGATATTTTTTTTATGTAATTCCGCCTTTTACCACACGATGGCAGCACCATTATAATACTATCGGTGTCCGCCTCAGAGTCTCTGGCAGAATTCTGGACGTATTGTCAGATGTTTTATAGCCGCTAGAGGGCAGTCGTTTTTTTTTTGTTTTTTTTTTGACGATTGCTCACTACCCTGCGATAAAAACAGATTTTATTGCGAGCTGCTGACGATAACGGGAACATTTAATTGACATAAGTTCAAGTGAAGGTATTTTATACAGTTTGTTTGACGTTCTCCGACTCGCCAGATATGAAAGAATGGTGTTTTCAGAGTCGTCCACGCCCGAGTTGTTTATAATCGGTCACAATGTCATTTTAAAAAATATTTTAATTGTTACATTTTTTTTTAACTTTAGTCGTAACGTGTCCGTGTCCCAACACGTTCGTCCATACGGTGAATAGGACAAATCACATGACCTATGGTTTTTTTTCCGGAGGCTTTGAGAACCCTTGCTGGCATCTTTAATAAATTATTTTTTTTTGCGTCACTGCTCACAAACGAACCTCCGTATAAATTTTTTTTAACACAAATAAAGAAAACTACACAACATCCGCAGAATCTAACACAAATTTCGGCAATACGTCATTTCACCTGCGTTTACCGTTCATGGGATCCTGATGGTCCTCCGGTCTGTCGTCCTCGCCATGTCCACGTTAAACACTCTGAGACTCAGCGGGACGTTTAAGGATGGACATACGACCCCAAACATACGGTCCTGATGGGAGGGGGACCCTCTGGTTTTGAAATGATTGTTAAATGAATGATTAATACCTGATGAAATCCAGAGTGTGACGTGAGGACATGGCGAGGACATGGTGAGGACATGGCGAGGACATGGCGAGGACATGGCGAGGACATGGTGAGGACATGGTGAGGACATGGTGAGGACATGGTGAGGACATGATGAGGACATGGTGAGGACATGGTGAGGACATGACGAGGACATGGCGAGGACATGGCGAGGACATGGCGAGGACATGGCGAGGACATGACGAGGACATGACGAGGACATGGTGAGGACATGGCGAGGACATGGTGAGGACATGGTGAGGACATGACGAGGACATGGTGAGGACATGGCGAGGACATGGCGAGGACATGGTGAGGACATGGTGAGGACATGACGAGGACATGGTGAGGACATGGCGAGGACATGACGAGGACATGGCGAGGACATGGCGAGGACATGGCGAGGACATGGCGAGGACATGACGAGGACATGACGAGGACGACAGGCTGGCGCACCACGCCGGTGACCCACGCCACTACGACGACTACAGCGCTCACTCTTGGGTGATCACACGTCGGCTGGTGGTGACGATGAGTGAGCACGGCCGGTTCTGCCGGAGGACTCAGAACTGGCTGGCGCTGCTGGGGTCGCACTGGAGCAGGCGGACGATCGAGGGGTCACTCCGAGCGCCTTTGATAAACTCCTCCAGGGAAATTTTGCCTGAAACAGGCAGAGGACACGGCGGTAAATGTCTCAGGTTCATCCATGGTTCTGCAGAGAGGACAATTTCTGGACGGAACCCGGATTTCTATTGGACCGGCGGTCCTGCAGGACACCCTCGGTGGACTTTTATAATCGTTAAATACGGGTCACATGATCACCACACGATCTGTACCTGGCTGTCCTACACTGTTGATGCTGCGAGGAGGAGCCTCGGTCCTCACAAGGTTTCCATCGGGGGGGCAGATACACCCAGGACAGGATGCCAATCTATCACTAGACACACACACTTTATATGGGGCAACTTGGACAATTCAATTGCCCTTGATCCATGTTTTTGGACTGTGGGAGGAAATCGGAGAACCAGGAGGAAACCCACGCGGACACGGGGAGAACATGCAAACTCCACCCAGATGGGGATTCGAACCGGGAATCCCTAACGCTGAGAGGAGAACATGCTAAACCACTCAGTACTGCAGTGACACTGACATGGTGGTGGTGGTGCAGGTGTTATTAGGGTGGTGGATGATGCTCAGTACTGCAGTGATACTGACGTGGTGGTGCAGGTGTTATTAGGGTGGTGGATGATGCTCAGTACTGCAGTGGTACTGACATGGTGGTGGTGGTGCAGGTGTTATTAGGGTGGTGGATGATGCTCAGTACTGCAGTGATACTGACGTGGTGGTGCAGGTGTTATTAGGGTGGTGGATGATGCTCAGTACTGCAGTGATACTGACATGGTGGTGGTGCAGGTGTTATTAGGGTGGTGGATGATGCTCAGTACTGCAGTGATACTGACGTGGTGGTGCAGGTGTTATTAGGGTGGTGGATGATGCTCAGTTCTGCAGTGATACAGACGTGGTGGTGCAGGTGTTATTAGGGTGGTGGATGATGCTCAGTTCTGCAGTGATACTGACATGGTGGTGCTGCAGGTGTTATTAGGGTGGTGGATGATGCTCAGTACTGCAGTGATACTCACATGGTGGTGCAGGTGTCATTAGGGTGGTGGATGATGCTCAGTTCTGCAGTGATACTGACATGGTGGGGCAGGTGTTATTAGGGTGGTGGATGATGCTCAGTTCTGCAGTGATACTGACATGGTGGTGCAGGTGTTATTAGGGTGGTGGATGCTCAGTACTGCAGTGATACTGACATGGTGGTGGTGCAGGTGTTATTAGGGTGGTGGATGATGCTCAGTACTGCAGTGATACTGACGTGGTGGTGGTGGTGCAGGTGTTATTAGGGTGGTGGATGATGCTCAGTTCTGCAGTGATACTGACATGGTGGTGGTGCAGGTGTTATTAGGGTGGTGGATGATGCTCAGTTCTGCAGTGATACTGACATGGTGGTGGTGCAGGTGTTATTAGGGTGGTGGATGATGCTCAGTACTGCAGTGATACTGACATGGTGGTGCAGGTGTTATTAGGGTGGTGGATGATGCTCAGTACTGCAGTGATACTGACATGGTGGTGCAGGTGTTATTAGGGTGGTGGATGATGCTCAGTACTGCAGTGACACTGACATGGTGGTGCAGGTGTTATTAGGGTGGTGGATGATGCTCAGTTCTGCAGTGATACTGACATGGTGGTGCATGTGTTATTAGGGTGGTGGATGATGCTCAGTTCTGCAGTGATACTGACATGGTGGTGGTGCAGGTGTTATTAGGGTGGTGGATGATTCTCAGTACTGCAGTGGTACTGAGGTGGTGGTGCAGGTGTTATTAGATGTTTTTACCGTCTTTGTTGGTGTCCATCTGCTTGAATATTTTGTCTGTTCTCTTTTCCGGGGTGGACTCGTCCTCTGGCATCTTCATCACAGACGAAACCATCTTATAGATCGCCTGGAGAGGGACAGACAGAGGACACACTCAGTCAAGAGGACAGGACAGGACGGAGAACGTCGCGTAACAGGGTGCTGGGGCCTATCCCAGAGCCAGCCATTACAGACCAATTCATCTCTGGGTCTGTAGAAGCTCATACAGACTTGGAGAGAACATGCAAAATACACGCCCCCTGGGACGGTGAGCAGGTGGTCCAATCAACATGAACATCCAGCAGGTAGAAACAGTGTTACCATGGCAACAGGGAACCGCAACAAGGAACGTTCCTTCATTATCTTCCACTTAATCCTCTACTGGGGGGAGGGGGGGTTCCCCATGCCCATCCAGGGGAGAATGTTTTGGGCGCTGGGCAGATACACCCAGGACAGGGCGCATATCTATCACTGGACACACTACTCACTCACACACACGCTCTGTATGGGGCAATTTAGAGCAGCCAATTCACCTTGAATCCATGTTTTTGGACTGTGCGAGCAAACCGGAGAACCCCGGAGGAAACCCATGTGGACACGGGGAGAACAAGAAAAATCCACCCAGATCGGGATTCCAACCTGGATCCCCAGGGCTGAGAGGAGAACATGCCAACCACTGAGGGACTGAACATTTTAATTCATAGAAATGGATTCAGACATGGATTCAAGGTGAATTGAATGCTCCAAATTGCCCCGTATAGTGTTTGTGTGAGTGTGTGTCCAGTAATAGCTTGGCGTCCTGTCCTGGGTCTATCTGCCCAGCGCCCAAAACGTCCCCCCGTGACTCTAGTACAGGATTAAGCAGAAGATAATGAAAGCCACACAGAGCCCCGCTCTCCTCATCCTCATCTTTGCCTCAGCTCTGCTGTAGCGCCACCATGTGACGTGTTCTCGCCGCGTTCCCCCTCCGGAGTCCCAAACGTCATCTCAGTTCTCCGCTCTCCGTCCCCTCATTTCCATCGGCGGCGGCGTTAACGAGTTTTTAAGAGGGGTCTTTAGTATTCATGGAAATCCGGCGTTCATCTCAAATTCCCCTTTTGACGTCCAGAACCAATCAGTCCCTCACCGTCCCACCCGGGCTCTAAAGGACAGAGCGGAGAACCCGGGCCGTCGAGATGGCCGCGCCTCGGCTTCTGTGCATTTTAATTTTGTCACGACGTGAATGCTTATGGTTTTATAAAGACAAACCTACAGTCTCAAGAAATAAAGAGACACCACGGAACCTTTAGGAGAACCACACCCGTCTCTGGGGTTGATTTTGCGGTTCTTATAAATTGCCCGGGGGCCCGACGTTGGGACTTAATGCAACGTTTGCCTTTTTAAGAGGCGTGTCCCAATACTTCTGGAACATCCATCCATCTCATTGTCTTAATCCTCTACTAGGGTCATGGTGGGGTGGGGTATAAAGGTTCTCCATGCCCATCCAGGGGAGAACGTTTTTGGGCGCCCATCCATTCAGAACCCGGAGGAAACCCACACAAACACGGGAAGAACATGCCAACTCCTTCCTGATTGGGATTGAGAGGAGAACATGCCAACCACTGAGCCACCTTCATGGAACATATAATGGAGAACTTGTCCACATGAAGGAACAGAAAGTATTTCCTAATAAATAAAAAAAAAAAAAAGCCTGGGCAGCACAGTGGCTTGCTGATTGGCATGTTCTCCTCTCAGTTTTGAGATGGGGATTCTGGCTTCGAACCCCAATCTGGGTGGAGTTTGCATGTTATCCCCGTTTCCCGGGTGGGTTTCCTCCGGGTTATCTGGTTTCCTCCCACAGTCCCAAAAAAAACATGGATTTAAGGTGAATTGAATGCTCAAAATTGCCCCATATAGTGTGTAGATTGGCACCCTGTGCTGGGTGTATCTACCCAGTGCCCAAAACGTTCTCCCCTGGATGGGCAAAGGTTGTGGGTTCAAATCTCAGGTCCACTGAAGTTACCAGTGTGGGTCCTTGAGCACGACCCTTAACCCTCATTGGTCCGGTGACGCCGTGGCCGACCCGGTGTTTACTTCGTTAACGACCGAACGTTAATGTAAAATGACGTCGTGGGCGTTTTTTTTTTTTTTTACCTGAACGATCTCCAGCATCTCGGAGCGGCTGATGTAGCCGTTCCCGTCCAGGTCGTACATGCTGAAGGCCCAGGTGAGCTTCTGCTCCAGCTTGCCCCGGGACGTGACGCTGAGCGCGATGATGAACTCCCGGAAGTCGATGGTTCCGTCGCCGTTGATGTCGAACGTCCGGAAGACGTGCTCGGCGAACTTGGAGGCGTCGCCGTACGGGAAGAAGTTGGCGTAGATCTTCTTGAACTCCTCCACGCTCAGGTGGCCGGTGGGGCAGTCCTTCAGGAAGCCCTTGTACCATTCCTGCAGCTCGTGCTCGCTGAACTCCGTGTTCTCCCGCAGGTCGTTCAGAACCTCCGGCCGTAACTTGCTGTTCTGCTTTCCCATGATCTCTGGAGGGGGAAGGGGGGGGTTCGCGTTATTCGGTCCGGCGGTTTGGGGGGGGAGGGGTTCTCCGGGCTGCAAATACTCCGTCCTGAAGCAGGGAAAGGGAGAGTGTGGAACAATTACGTGGAACAATATACAGAAAGGGGGGCGGCACAGTGGCTTAGTGGTTTAGCATGTTCCTCCTCTCAGCGCTGGGGATTCCCGGTTCGAATCCCCATCTGGGTGGAGTTTCCATGTCCTCCCCGTGTCCGCGTGGGTGTCCTCCGGGTTCTCCGGTTTCCTCCCACAGTCCAAAAACATGGATCAAGTCAATTGAGTTCTCCAAATTGCCCCATATAGAGAGTGTGTGTGAGTGAGTATGTGTCCAGCGATAGATTGGTGTCCTGTCCTGGGTGTATCTGCCCAGCGCCCAAAACGTTCTCCCCTGGATGGGCATGGGGAACCACCCCCCCCCCCCACGACCCTAATAGAGGATAAAGCAGAAGATAACGACTAAATGAATGAATTAATGTACAGAAAGGTCGCCAATGACGCCAATGAGGCTCCAATTCAAGCCTGACCGTGGAACCTCAGTGTTCTGGGTGCAGGGGGTTGGGGGTTCTAGTCCTTCCAAGCCACTGTGAGCTCCTAAATAAGGCCCTTAGCTTAGGCCCATAATTTGGCACGGTGGCTTTGTAATTGGCATGTTCTCCTCTCAACCCTGCGGATCCACGTTCAAATCCCAATCTGGGTGGAGTTTCCATGTTCTCCCCGTGTCCGCGTGGGTTTTCTCCGGGTTTCTTCCCACAGTCCGAAAACATGGATTCAAGGTTAATTTGCTGCTCCAAATTGCCCCATCTTAATTTCCCCCACACAGAGTGTAATCAGATGTACATTGATGTTCTTAAATGTTCTTAGTCACAGTCCGGAAACCGGAGAACCCGGAGGAAACCCACGTAAACTGCGCCCAGATTGGGATTTGAACCATGAATCCCCCACTGGCTGAGAGGAGAACATGCTAAACCACTAAGGGACTGAACATTTTAATTTATAGAAATATAATTATGGGGCGGCACAGTGGCTCAGTGGTTGGCATGTTCTCCTCTCAACCCTGCGGATCCAGGTTCGAAACCCAATCTAGGTGGAGTTTCCATGTTCTCCCCGTGTCCACGTGGGTTTCCTCCGGGTTCTCCGGTGTCCTCCCACAGTCCAAAAACATGGATTCAAGGTGAATCGAATGCTCTAAATTGCCCTGTATAGTGTTTGTGTGAGTGTGTGTCCAGTAATAGAGTGGCGCCCTGTCCTGGGTGAATCTGCCCAGCGCCCAAAACGCCCCCCACCCCCCATGACCCTAGTAGAGGATCACCATGTGATGTGTTCCCACAGTCCAAAAACATGGATTCAAGGTGAATTGAATTCTCTAAATTGCCCCCATATAGAGTGTGAGAGTGTGTGCCCAACAATGGATTGGCGCCCTGTCCTGGGTGTATCTGCCCAGCACCCGAAACCTTCTCCTCTGGATGGGCATGGGGAACCCCCCCCCCCCCACCCCCTTTCAGTGGTCAATTTTTCAGGTACAGTACACGTCCTCTGCCGTCTCTTTAAAACGAAAACCTAATTGTGTTCCATGTTCCTGGCAATCACAGAACGTTCAAGTTCTCTAATGAAATCCATTTGTGTTTAGATCTTCAGGATCATCACGAAAAAAAGAAAAAAAAAACCCAAAAGAACATCCGAACCCCCCCCCCCCCCACTGAACCCCCCCCCCTCCCCACCCCCTCCCCACCCCACTAAATGAATCCATTAAGAAAGAGAACAACATGTTTCCCTCGGTCCCATCATGCAATTACAGAGCTCTTAAGTCATTATCCATGCAGGCGTGGTAGAACTTTAGGGTTTCGGGCTTGAGCGATCACGTTCTCCAATTTACTTAGAACCCGAACCTCATGCAGCGACCGAAAGAGGAACGCAGGTGAGAACGATTCGTTAGAACGATCAGTGCACCAACGTTCTGTTGAAATATGACGTCCACCCGTCAGCCTCGGTTCTCGACCAACTGTCCATCCCATCATCTCCGTTGGTCATTGATGGACTTCCCTCTGCATGGTTCTAAACGGCCACTTTAGCCACTTAGTATCCCAACTGGCCGGGGTCAGAACACAGGGCAAACAATGATTTGAACCCACAACCTTCAGATGGGCAGCCCAACTTCCGAACCACTGAGCTACCACGCCCTCGTCAGTTCCATTCTACAATTCCATTCTGTAGTTTATTTGTTTCTCTGGTTACAAAGCCATGGGGAGAACATGCCAAATGGACCTGGGAATCCCAGATACTCCATTTCTCTGGGGGTGGGTTCCCCATTCCCATCCTAGGAAGAACGTTTTGGGCGCTGGGCAGAAACACCCAAAAGAGTGCACCAAGCTATCACTGGGCACACACTCACTCTATATGGGGCAATTTAGGGCATTCAATTTATCTTAAGGGGTACCACGGTGGCTTGGTGGTTGGCATGTTCTCCTCTCAGCACTGGTTGGAATCCATGTTCTCCCGGTGTCCATGTTGGTTTCCTCCAAGTTCTCCGCTCTGCCATCCTGGTGAGAACGTTCCAGGTGCTTGGCAGAAACACCCAGGAGAGGGCGCCAATCCATCACTCACATACACACACTATACGGGGCAATTCAGAGTATTCAATTCACCTTGAATCCATGTTTTTGGACTGTGGGAGGAAACCGGAGAACCCGGAAGAAACCCACACGTCCAGTAAACGGAACCGATTGGACGTCCGGAGAGCCCGTCGGTTCCGTCGGTTCCGTCGGTTCCGTGGGCGAGCTCGTGGTTCTCCTGAGGGCTTTACGTAAAACATTGCGAGCGTTCCAAAGAACAGAGGACTCGGCTGAAGGCGTCCGGGGTATTGCATCATCGCGTGGGCGGGCGGTGGCTCGTCCAATCAGAGACTCTCGTTGCTTCTTCACATGAACTGCGGTTCCTTTACAGTACCGTCCAGAACCGGCATCAGAACCGACTTCAGGATGCATGCTGGGTAACACCAACCCCCCCCCCCCAGTTTCATAGCAACGTTGTGGAAATTTTGCATGTTCTTCATGTTTTAATACTAGGCCACCCGCTCAGTGGGGGTCCCGGACATCAGAGAACATACCAAAGATCACTGCCAGAGTGTAGAGGAACTACAAAGTGTGTTACCATGACAACCGTGTAGAATAAAGCCTTGGAAACGCACGGCGGTCCAGCAGGTAACTCAGGCTTGGTGTTTGGCATGTTCTCCACGCAGCGCCGGGGATCCAGATCCGACTCCCGATCTGAGTGGCGTTTGCATGTTCTCCCCGTGTCTGCGTGGGCTTCCAGCGGGTCTTCGGTTTACTCCCACAGTCTAAAAACATGTATTCAAGGTGAACTGAACCAGCGGGTCTTCGGTTTACCGGTTTTTAGTCCAAAAACATGGATTCAAGGTGAACTGGATGCTCTAAATTGCCCCATATCGTGTGTGGGCACCTTGTCCTGGGGGGTGTGTCTGCCCAGCACCCGAAACGTTCTGCCCCTGAATGGGCATGGGGAACTCCCCCCCCCCCCCCCAATCCAAATAGAGGGTCAAGCAGAAGATAATGAATGAATATCTTAAGGAGGGCAGCACGGTGGTTTAGTGTTTGGCATGTTCTCCTCTCAGCGCTGGGGATCCAGGTCCGACTCCCGAGTGGCGTTTGCATGTTCTCCCCATGTCTGTGTGGGCTTCCAGCGGGTCTTTAGTTTACTCCCACAGTCCAAAAACATGGATGCAAGGTGAACTGAATGCTCTAAATTGCCCCATTTAGTGTGTGGGTGCCCAGTCCTGGTGGGTGTATCGACCCGGCGCCCGAAACGTTCTGCCCCTGGATGGGCATGGGGAACCCATGGAACTTTGAACTTCAAAGATCATTGGACGCTCATGCACACACACACACACACACCCCCGCCCCTCTGCTGTACCCCGACCAATCACAGGACCAGAGACAGGGAACCCCCTGGGTGAGTACGACCTGGCTCCCGCCACCAGGTGCCATCACACATGCCACGGAGCAAACCCCCGAAACGCCAGGACGAGGTCCCCGATGCCGTCAGAGATCAAAGCAAAGCCCCCCCCCCAGAGGGCCGGCGGTAATTGCGGCGCGTCTCCGACGTGTCAGAAGCTCTTAAGTGGGGTGACGGCGATAACCCCGCGGGGCAACTCTCGCCGAGAGCGCTCGAGATCGCGACGCATGAAATCACACATCACACCAATTAACTTCCCCTTTAATCAGCGTCAGACGCCCAATTTCCCTCCGATCAACTCCGGAGCCCGTCGCAAGAGCTTTAAAAACACGCACTGCTGAGCCCTGAACGTGATCGCCACCTGGAGGAGAAGCACCGAACTGCGGAATGGTTCCAATGGGTTTCCTCTGGGTTTCCTCCCACAGTCCAAAAAGATGGATTCAAGGTGAATTATCATCCGCTTAATCCTCTACTATGGTTGGGGGGGAGGGGGGGGGTTGTGTTTCCCATACCCATCTGCTGGGCAGAAAGACCCACACTATAGGGGGCAATTTGGCACATTTAGTACACCTTGAATCCATGTGTTTGGACGGTGGGAGGAAACCCACGCGGACACGGGGAGAACATGCAAACTCCGCCCAGATTGGGATTCCAGCCTGGATCACTGTGAGGAGAACATGCCAACCAGTAAGCCACCGTACCGTTCTCAAGGTACATTGAATGCTCTAAATTGCCCCATATAATGTGTGTTGGTGTTTGTGTGTACATGTTGATTGGTGGTTCGAATCCCGATGGAGTTTGCATGGTGGAGTTTGCATGTTCTCCCCGTGTCCGTGTGGGTTTCCTCCGGGTTCTCCGGTTTCCTCCCACAGTCCAAAAACATGGATTCAAGGTGAATTGAATTCTCCAAATTGCCCCATATAGAGTGTGTTGGTGTTGATTGGCGTCCTGTCCCCTGGATTCCAGGTTCGAATCCCGATCCGGGTGGAGTTTGCATGTCCTCCCCATGTCCGCGTGGGGTTCCTCCGGGTTCTCCGGTTTCCTCCCACAATCCAAAAAGCATGGATTCAAGGTGAATTGAATCGGCCGATGAAATCAAACGTCTGTTAAAGGTGAAAACGGCGGCGGCTGTAGCTCCTCCACCTCTTATATAAGACTGACGTCCTGTCCCCTGGATTCCAGGTTCGAATCCCGATCTGGGTGGAGTTTGCATGTCCTCCCCGTGTCTGCATGGGTTTCCTCCCACAGTCCAAAACCATGGATTCAAGGTGAATTGAATTCTCCAAATTGCCCCATATCGTGTGTGTTGGTGTTGATTGGCGCCCCGTCCCCTGGATTCCAGGTTCGAATCCCAATCGGGGTGGAGTCTGCATGTCCTCCCCGTGTCTGCATGGGTTTCCTCCCACAGTTCAAAACCATGGATTCAAGGTGAATTGAATCGGCCGATGAAATCAAACGTCTGTTAAAGGTGAATACGGCGACGGCTGTAGCTCCTCCACCTCTTATATAAGACTGACGTCCTGTCCCCTGGATTCCAGGTTCGAATCCCGATCGGGGTGGAGTTTGCATGTCCACCTCGTGTCCACGTGGGTTTCCTCCGGGTTCTCCCACAGTCCAGAGACATGGATTCAAGGTGAATTGAATGCTCCAAATTGCCCCATATCGTGTGTTGGTGTTGATTGGCACCCCGTCCCCTGGATTCCAGGTTCGAATCCCGATCGGGGTGGAGTTTGCATGTCCTCCCCGTGTCTGCATGGGTTTCCTCCCACAGTAGTCCAAAAAGCATGGATTCAAGGTGAATTGAATCGGCCGATGAAATCAAACGTCTGTTAAAGGTGAATACGGCGGCGGCAGTAGCTCCTCCACCTCTTATATAAGACTGACGTCCTGTCCCCTGGATTCCAGGTTCGAATCCCGATCGGGGTGGAGTTTGCATGTCCTCCCGTGTCCGCGTGGGTTTCCTCCGGGTTCTCCCACAGTCCAGAAACATGGATTCAAGGTGAATTGAATTCTCCAAAATTGCCCCACATCGTGTGTTGGTGTTGATTAGCGCCCCGTCCCCTGGATTCCAGGTTCGAATCCCGATCTGGGTGGAGTCTGCATGTCCTCCCCGTGTCTGCATGGGTTTCCTCCCACAGTTCAAAACCATGGATTCAAGGTGAATTGAATCGGCCGATGAAATCAAACGTCTGTTAAAGGTGAATACGGCGACGGCTGTAGCTCCTCCACCTCTTATATAAGACTGACGTCCTGTCCCCTGGATTCCAGGTTCGAATCCCGATCGGGGTGGAGTTTGCATGTCCTCCCTGTGTCTGCATGGGTTTCCTCCCACAGTAGTCCAAAAAGCATGGATTCAAGGTGAATTGAATCGGCCGATGAAATCAAACGTCTGTTAAAGGTGAAAACGGCGGCGGCTGTAGCTCCTCCACCTCTTATATAAGACTGACGTCCTGTCCCCTGGATTCCAGGTTCGAATCCCGATCTGGGTGGAGTTTGCATGTCCTCCCCGTGTCTGCATGGGTTTCCTCCCACAGTCCAAAACCATGGATTCAAGGTGAATTGAATTCTCCAAATTGCCCCATATCGTGTGTGTTGGTGTTGATTGGCGCCCCGTCCCCTGGATTCCAGGTTCGAATCCCAATCTGGGTGGAGTCTGCATGTCCTCCCCGTGTCTGCATGGGTTTCCTCCCACACTAGTCCAAAAAGCATGGATTCAAGGTGAATTGAATCGGCCGATGAAACCAAACGTCTGTTAAAGGTGAATACGGCGGCGGCTGTAGCTCCTCCACCTCTTATATAAGGCTGACGTCCCACGTGGCGTTCCGGTTCCAGTGTATTAGAACGTGCGATGCTCAGTTAGACCTCGTCCTCCCACCCGACGCAGAGTGTGAGAATATGGTGAGTATTGCGATTGTGTTTGGGGCGTGTGGGAAGCGACGGCGTGGAGGCGGCGCACAAACATCACACCCTCCTCGCCGCGCCGATCGCACACGGACGCAATCGCACCAATTACCACCCTCTCTGAGCGCCGGCGCCGGATCGGGGCATTCCGAGGTTGGACAGGTCCATCAGGACGCCACGGTGTCACGTACCGAATGTCGGGGTGGTGGATCATGTGACCGGTGGGGGGTGTTGGTCGTTGTTGGCGCTGGGCACACACTCACACACACACACTCTATATGGGGCAATTGGGACCATTCAATTGACCTTGATCCATGTTTTTTGGACTGTGGGAGGAAACCGGAGAACCCGGAGGAAGCCCATGTGCACACGGGGAGGACATGGAAACTCCACCCAGATTGGGATTCGAACCGGTAATCCCTAGGGCAGAGAGGAGAACATGCCAAACCGCTAAGCCATCGTACCGGTCCAAGATTATTATACAATAATCAAAAAAATAGAACGCAAGGCATTCTATTGGGGGGTGGGGGGGGGGGGGCAAATGCAGGTGGAACGTTTTCGGGCGCCGGGGCATACTCACTCATGCACACTCTCTATGGGGCAATTTGGAGCATTCCAGTCACCTTGAATCCATGTTTCGGGACGGAGGGCGGAAACCCACGCGGACACGGGGAGAACATGCACCCAGATTGGGATTCGAACGCGAGATCCTCAGCGCTGAGAGGAGAACATGC
The DNA here is from genome assembly GCA_019802505.1 of Corydoras sp. C115. Lineage (NCBI taxonomy): Eukaryota > Metazoa > Chordata > Actinopteri > Siluriformes > Callichthyidae > Corydoras > Corydoras sp. C115. Next base: position 232,585 of record JAFMOC010000193.1, on the reverse strand, counting down.
CGACCACTGAGCCACCGTAGCGCACTTAAGGTGAAGTGAATGCTCTAAATTGCCCCATATAGTGTGTGAGTGTGTGCCCAGTGATAGATTGCCCCCCTGTCCTGGGTGTATCTGCCCGGCGCCCGAAACGTTCTCCCCTTGATGGGAATGGAGAACCCCCCCCCCCCGACCCTAGTACAGGATTACGGATCATAGGGGTCGATAGGGTCGTGGGGGGGGGTTCCCCTTGCCCATCCAGGGGAGAACGTTTCGGGCGCTGGGCAGATACACCCAGGACAGGGGGGCAATCTATCACTGGGCACACACTCACTCACACAGACACACAATTTTGAGCATTCAATATACCTTGAATCCATGTTTTTGGACTGTGGGAGGAAACCGGAGAACCCGGTTCCGTGCGAGATGTTCTCAACCCGTTTCTCTTACGAATGTCGTCGCGACGATATTATTGATCGGCTCTTCCGATAAAGTAATCGTAACATTTTTTTAATCGCGATAAATCGCAAACCCGCCGAATCGTCTCGTCCCTACGCCCTCGAATCGATGCCACAGAACCAACGAGACAGAACGTCTTTAATGAATCGTCGGCGGCGGAACATGAAACGCACATCAAAAGCAATCCCGAATAAACCCGGCACCCGCCGCCGCCGCCACCTCCGCCCGGTTCCTGTGATCGGCTACAGAACGGTGGAACATCAAAGGCCCGTTCTGCGCATATCAATTCCAAACGCGGCACATTAAAGGCACGGTGCGCAGCTTTAGCCAAACAGCTGCCGATGTTCCGCGCATGCCGACGGGCCGCCAGATCGTTTCATTAACCCGGAACTTCAACGACGTTCCTTGTTGGTATTAATTAGCCGGGGTTCCCGCGGTTGCGTTCAGCCGGCGGTTCTGAAGGCTGCGTTTCTTCGGGTTCTTTAATCAGAACGTTGTTGTTTTTTTTCCGTCTCCGTCGCGGCAGTGAACTCCATCCCACACACAGGCTGCTCCAGCAGGCGAGCGGAACCCGAGCTATCAGCCATCAGCTCGTCTCCTCGTCCCACTCAGCCTCTCACGTCCAACCCACCACGTGTGACCCCCCCCCCTCCGAAAGGTCTTACGGTTCCTTTATTAAAAGTTCCACGCTCCGGTTACCTTTTGGTTCCAGCGGGTTGGACACCTGACCGCGCGGAACCCGAGTGAAGCTTTAAAAAAACGCCGCCTCCGAACCGCCTCGTCGTTCCTCTACGGATCTTTTTAGAAAGTCACGACGGACGAGGTGGGAACGCAGGGGCCGATTTGGGTTCTCCGCTTTCGCGGCGTGGAACGTCTACAGTTTTAATGCAAGGTGAACTTAACGAGCTTAACGAGGTTGGAGACGGAGCACGGGGCCGGCCATGATACAAGAGGGTTGGGGGCCTTGGTCAGGGGCCCACACTGACCACATTGGAGAACATGCAAATGCAAAAAAACGTTTGGAAAACCAAAAAACGGCTGAGATCGCAATCGCAATTAACGAAAGTCACGACGGACGAGGCGGGAACGCAGGGGCCGATTTGGGTTCTCCGCTATCGTCCCGCAGAACGTCTCCAGTTTTAATGCAAGGTGAACTTAACGAGCTTAACGAGGTTGGAGACGGAGCGCAGGGTCGGCCATGATACAAGAGGGTTGGGGGCCTTGGTCAGGGGCCCACACTGACCACATTGGAGAACATGCAAATGCAAAAAAAAAAATGTCTGGAAAACCAAAAAACGGCTGAGACGATTCAACTTTTGTAATCAATCGCGATTAACGACGCTATCATTAATTAATCACGGGAACGCCTCGGTGTCGCCATGGCAACGGTCATAAGAGAAATATATATTACGGTACAAGAGGGTTGGGGGCCTTGGTCAGGGGCCCACACTGACCACGTTGGAGAACATGCAAATGCAAAAAAACATTTGGAAAACCAAAAAAAACGGTTGAGATCACAATCGTAATTAACGACACTACCATTAATTAGTCATGGGAACGCCTCGGTGTCGCCATGGCGACGGTCATAAGAAAAACATATTACGGTACAAGAGGGTTGGGCGGGGCCTTGATCAGGGGCCCACACTGACCACATTGGAGAACATGCAAATGCAAAAAAACGTTTGGAAAACCAAAAAACGGCTGAGACGATTCAACTTTTGTAATCAATCGCGATTAACGACGCTATCATTAATTAATCACGGGAACGCCTCGGTGTCGCCATGGCAACGGTCATAAGAGAAATATATATTACGGTACAAGAGGGTTGGGGGCCTTGGTCAGGGGCCCACACTGACCAACGTTGGAGAACATGCAAATGCAAAAAAATGGCTGAGATCGCAATCGTAATTAACGACACTACCATTAATTAATTAATCGTGGGAACGCCTCGGTGTCGCCATGGCAACGGTCATAAGAAAAATATATCACCCCGGCAACCGGACCAAAAATAAAGTTACACTCGCGACGCACTCTGTTTATTTTGTCCTACGTTCCACACACGACGTTTTAACCCAATGAACACTGTAATTTGGTAGGTTCTCCCATCGACCTCAGCTCCATATTTCTTCTGTGTTTTGAGTGAATTACGCCCCGTGTCCGTGAGGGATTCCGCCGGGTTCTCCGGTTTCCTCCCACAATCTAAAAATGTGGATTCAAGGTGAATTGGCTGCTCCTAATTGCCCCTATATGGTAAGTGTGTGTGTGTGTGTGTGTGTGTGTGAGTGGCACAGTGGTGTAGTGGTTAGCCCGTCTACCTCTCAGCACTGTGGATCCAGGTTCGAATCCCAATCTGGGTGGAGTTGGCATGTTCTCCCCGTGTCCGTATGGGTTTCCTCCGGGTTCTCCGGTTTCCTCCCACAGTCCAAAAATTTGGATTCAAGGTGAATTGGCTGCTCCTAATTGCCCCTATATGGTAAGTGTGTGTGTGAGTGGCACAGTGGTGTAGTGGTTAGCCCGTCTACCTCTCAGCACTGTGGATCCAGGTTCGAATCCCAATCTGGGTGGAGTTGGCATGTTCTCCCCGTGTCCGTATGGGTTTCCTCCGGGTTCTCCGGTTTCCTCCCACAGTCCAAAAATGTGGATTCAAGGTGAATTGGCTGCTCCAAATTGCCCCTATATGGTAAGTGTGTATGTGTGTGAGTGGCACAGTGGTGTAGTGGTCAGCTCGTCTACCTCTAAGCCCTGTGGATCCAGGTGGAGTTTGCATGTTCTCCCCGTGTCTGTATGGGTTTCCTCCCACAGTCCAAAAATGTGGATTCAAGGTGAATTGGCTGCTCCAAATTGCCCCTATATGGTGAGTGTGTGTGTCTTGTCGTTCCTCCTCTACGGATCTTTTTAGAAAGTCACAACGGACGAGGCAGGACCGGAGGCGCGGCCGCCCGTCGCCGGGACGATTTGGGTTCTCTTCTATCGTAGCGCAGAACGTCTCCGGGTGAAGAGACGGTGCTGCAATTCATTAGTCCATTCGTGGCTGCAGGTTGCGAAAATTGGATTCTGCGAACCATATGTTCTCATTAAACAACAATGCCATCGCCCCCCCCCCACCACCCATCCCCCCCGTCCCCATCAGCTTCACACCATCTGGTACCAGCGCGAGAGAGAGAGAGAGAGAGAGAGAGAGAGAGAGAGAGAGAGAGAGAGAGAGAGAGAGAGAGAGAGAAGGTACGGGGTCCAAACCCTCATCACTAATGCATGTCCTCGCGTCCAGGTCATTTCACAAAGGGGTGAGTAACCCAAGCGGTCCTCGTAACTCCACCGTATGGTGGACGGGAGTGGACAGGACACAGTGTGACATCATCACGCCATAAGGGTGTCATTAGGGTGGTGGACGATGTCGCCATGACGATGAATTACAGAGAGAGGGCGCCAATCTTTCGCTGGGCACACACTCAGTCACACAAACACTATGGGGCAATTTAGAGCACCTTGAATCCATGTTTATGGAATGAGCACCCGGATGAAACCCGAGGAGAACATGCTAAACCACTAAGCCGCCGTGTTGTCCAGGTTGTGTATTATTGTGAATAAATCACGTGGACCTGTTCTCCGCTACGCCTCGCGCCCAACAAGACCTCATTATGGTGATTTATTCAGCCTGAGGCCACGCCCCCTCGTACCTCATTGCTTTAGTAAACACTCACACTGATGGAGGTTCTCCGTTTGTTGTTCCGCGCCGAAAAACAAGAGGTGGAACGTTAAAGTTTGGCTTTGGTAACGGGTTCCAATGGGTCAGTAACCAGACGACCGCGGCCCTCGGCGACGCCCATCAGAATCTAATTATCATTCATTCATTATCTCCCCTTTATCCTCTATTAGGGTCGCGGGGGGGGGGTTCCCCATGCCCATCCAGGGGAGAACGTTTCGGGTGCTGGGCAGATAGACCCAGGACAGGGGGGCAATCTATCGCTGGGGACACACTCACTTACAGAGACACACTCTATATGGGGCAATTTGGAGAACTCAATTGACTTGATCCATGTTTTTGGACTGTGGGAGGATATCGGAGAACCCGGAGGAAACCCACGCAGACACGGGGAGAACATGGAAACTCCACCCAGATGGGGATTCGAACCGGGAATCCCCAGTGCTGAGAGGCGAAACCACTAAGCCACCGTGCAGCCCGGAGTGTAATTAACGTTTATATATTAATTAATTAATGATGGTCCTTCCTCCGGAATCAGGAGAACATGAGAACGTTTAGAATCTCCGACACGCCGACGCGGACGCAGCAGATGTCGGATCAGCGACACCCCCGAGTTTATTTTGCACACACTCGCGCCGCCGAGCCAACAGCGGCGGGTCGCCAAACGGCGGCGCGTTTAACGGTTAACGAGGCGCGAGGACACACGGCGACGGAGGGGAGCTTTCATCCCGTCTGGAGAACCAGGACTCCACCCAACATCCAACCGTCACGGCCCACAGGACCGACAGCAGAACCGTAGAACAGCGACCCCCTGTGGGGCGGACGTGACGGACAGCGAGAGAACGTTTTGCAAGATCATGAACCGGTACCTCATTGTGCAACCTCGTTTTAATGTAACGTGAACTTAACGAGCTTAACGAGGTTGGAGACACGACACAAGAGGGTTGGGGGCCTCGATCAGGGGCCCACACTGACCTCATTGGAGAACATGCAAATGCAAAAAAACGTCTGGAAAACCAAAATAACGGCTGATACGATTCAACTTCTGCAATCCATCGCGATTAACGACACTCCCATTAATTAATTAATCGTGGGATCGCCTTGGTGATTAACCATTAATTAATTAATCGTGGGAACGCCTCGGTGTCGCCATGGCAACAGAAAAACATATATCACCCCGGCAACCGGACCAAAAATAAAGTTACACTCGCGACGCACTCTGTTTAATTTGTCCTACATTCCACACACGACGTTTTAACCCAATGAACACGTATGTAATTTGGTATGTTCTCCCATCGACCTCAGCTATATATTTCTTCCGTGTTTTGAGTGAATTACTCCCCGTGTCCGTATGGGATTCCGCTGGGTTCTCCGGTTTCCTCCCACAGTCTAAAAATGTGGATTCAAGGTAAATTGGCTGCTCCAAATTGCCCCTATATGGTGGGTATGGGTGTGTCTGTGTGTGTGAGCAGCGTGGTTATGTAGTGGTCAGCACGTCCACCTCTAAGCACTGTGGATCCAGGTGGAGTTGGCATGTTCTCCCTGTGTCTGCATGGGTTTCCTCTGGGTTCTCCGGTTTCCTCCCACAGTCCAAAAATGTGGATTCAAGGTGAATTGGCTGCTCCAAATTGCCCCTTAATGGTAAGTGTGTGTGTGGTGTGGCGACGTAGTGGTCAGAACGTCCACCTGTAAGCACCGTGGATCCAGGTTCGAATCCCAATCTGGGTGGAGTTTGCATGTTCTCCCTGTCCGTATGTTCCGGGCGCTGGGCAAGACACACTCAGGACAGGATGGCTAATCACTGGGCACACTCACACACTCTATATGGGGCAATTTGGAGAATCCAATTATTTTTATATATATATATATATATATATATATATATATATATATATACACACACACACACATCTCCATGTATTGGATTGCGGGGGGGGGGGGGGGGGGCACACACTCTATGTGGGGCAATTTGGAGAATTAAATTGACTTGATCCATGTTTTTGGACTGTGGGAGGAAACCGGAGAACCCGGAGGAAACCCACGCGGACACGGGGAGAACATGGAGACTCCAGCCAGATTGGGATTTGAACCGGGAATCCCTAGTGCTGAGAGGAGAACATGCCAAACCACTAAGCTATATATATATATATATATATATATATATATATATATATATATATATATATATATATATAAATAATAAAAACAATAATAATTACTCATTCAAATCACAAACACTGTATTGTAGACGTCCAGCTCGTTAAAGGAGAACTCATGACTGTGAGATGATCATCACGAAAAGAAAAAAAAAAAAAAAAAAAGTGGAACCCCCCGCACCCCCCCCCACACCCCCCCCCCGCACCCCCGCCCCCGTTCCGGCGCTGCCGGATTCATCATCCGTGTCTGATCCGTGTTTCCTGTCAGCGCGGCGTGAGGACGTTCCCATCTGAGCCTCGCTGACGGCGGAAACCCCGGCGAGGACGAGAGACGCCTGATCTGAGTCCCATACACTTCCTCTGAGGTGTCAAACACTGCTCCCTCCCTCGCTCGCCCTCTCTCTCTCTCTCTCTCTGAGTGTGTGTGTGTGTGTGTGTGTGTGAGTGTGTGTGAGTGTGTGTGAGTGTGTGTGAGTGTGTGTGAGTGTCATACGGCTTCCTGCAGTTAAATTCGTTCCGGATGAATTCCTAAAGAAACGACTCTCACATTTTACACCTCGTGAGTCTTACAGAGCCGGGGACACGGTGGCTTAGTGGTTTGGCATGTTCTCCTCTCAGCCCCGGGGATCCAGGTTCGAATCCCGATCCGGGTGGAGTTTCCATGTTCTCCCCACGTCCGCGTGGGTTTCCACCGGGTTCTCCAGGTTTCCTCCCACAGTCCAAAAACATGGATTCAAGGTGATCTGAATGCTCTAAATTGCCCCATATAGAGTGTGTGTGTTTGTGTTTGTGTGTGTGAGCCCAGCGATAGATTGCCCATGCCCATCCAGGGGAGAAAGTTTCAGGCGCTGAGCAGATACCCCCAGGACAGGGGGGCAATCTATCACTGGACACACACTCACTCACACAGACACACTATCTATATGGGGCAATTTGGAGAACTCAATTCACCTTGAATCCATGTTTTTGGACTGTGGGAGGAAACTGGAGAACCCGGAGGAAACCCACGCGGACACGGGGAGAACATGGAAACTCCACCCAGATGGGGATTCGAACCGGGTATCCCTAGTGCTGAGAGGAGAACATGCCAAACCACTAAGCCACCGTGCCGCCCCCTCTAAATACTATTAAAATAAAATAATGAGGGGCACTGTGGCTTAGTGTTTAGCATGTTCTCCTCTCAGCGTTAGGGATTCCATGTTCTCCCTTCGTGTCCGTGGGTTCTCCGGTTTCCTCCCACGGTCCAAAACCATGGTTCAAGGTGAATTGAATTCTCCAAATTGCCCCATATAGAGTGTCTGTGTGAGTAAGTATGTGTCCAGTGATAGATTGCCCCCCTGTCCTGGGTGTATCTGCCCAGCGCCTAAAACGTTCTCCCATTGAGGTTTGGGGGCAATTAAAAGCCACTCGGGGGGAAAAACCAGCTCTTGGTGTCGTCATCATCAAAGTCTCTGAGAATTCAGACGCCGTTGATCAGCGAGAGCCGCCGCGTCCCGCGAGAGCGAGAGGCATTCGCACGTCTGTCCATTCAGACACGTCTCTCCAGAGAGGCCTGACCACGTTCTCACCCCGACCCCCCCCCCCCGTCATCACACGCCTCAGATGGGCTCCAATTAGCACCCCGCCGGCAATCTAAAGAACCGCGAGAGGACGCAGGAACCGCGAGAGGATGCAGGAACCGCGAGAGGAGGCAGAAACCGAGAGAGGACGCAGGAACCGCGAGAGGACGCAGGAACCGCGAGAGGACGCAGGAACCGAGAGAGGACGCAGGAACCGAGAGAGGACGCAGGAACCGCGAGAGGACGCAGGAACCGAGAGAGGACGCAGGAACCGAGAGAGGACGCAGGAACCGAGAGAGGACGCAGGAACCGAGAGAGGACGCAGAAACCGAGAGAGGACGCAGAAACCGAGAGAGGACGCAGAAACCGCGAGAGGACGCCGGAACCGCGAGAGGACGCCAGAACCGCGAGAGGACGCAGAAACCGCGAGAGGACGCAGAAACCGCGAGAGGACGCAGAAACCGAGAGAGGACGCAGAAACCGAGAGAGGACGCAGAAACCGAGAGAGGACGCAGAAACCGCGAGAGGACGCAGAAACCGCGAGAGGACACAGGACCTGCGAGAGGACACAGGACCTGCGAGAGGACACCAGAACCATGAAAGGATGCAGGAACCGCGTGAGGACGCAGGAACCTCGTTCCGCCAGATCGGTTTAATTCCACCGTCTGACGAGCCAACTTTAACGAGCCGTTTCATGTTCTCCCGTGGATTCAAGGTGAACTGGCTGCTCCAAATTGCCCCAATATGGCAAACGTGTGTAGTGGTTACCACGTCTGCCTGCAAGCGCTGGGGATCCAGGTTCGAATCCCGATCTGGGTGGCGTTTCGCATGTTCTCCCCACATCTACGCGAGTTTCCTCTAGGTTCTCCGGTTTCCTCCCGCAGTCCAAAAATGTGTATTCAAGGTGAATTAGCTGCTCGAAATTGCCCCTATATAGCGAATGTATGTGTGTGTGTGTGAGTGGCATGGGGACATGGTTGTCAGCACGTCTGCTTCTCAGCGCTGTGGTTTCAGGTTCGAATCCCGATCTGGGTGGAGTTTTGCATGTTCTCCCCATGTCCGCACGGGTTTCCTCCAGGTTCGCTGGTTTCCTCCCAATTCAAGGTGAATTGCCTGCTCTACATTGCCCCTATATACTGTGTGTGTGTGTGTGTGTCTGTATGAGCGAGTGTGTGCCCGGTCCTGGGTGTATCTGCCCAGCGCCCGAAACGTTCTCCCCTGGATGGGCATGGGGAACCGGAAAACAACCCCCCCCCCCCACTAATAACGCCGCCATCGGTCCAACCCTCTCTGTATGGGCTTCATGTCCTACAGAGGGACAGAGGGGCCTTCCCCAAACTGTTTCCACTGATCGAGAAGCGTACAGATGAGTCCGATTGGTGGTAGATTTTAAACACCTTTAAGAACAGGACCGAATCCAACCCACGGCGGGGGACTCGGGGGGGGGGGGGGGGAGGAGATCTGGACGCGGATCTGCGGATTCGGCTGGAGCGAGGACGCGCCGTGTTCCCTGCGAGTGCAGCTCCGGAGCCGGGTGCCGGTTGTGGGTGGACGTATGAATGTTAAGTCCATGTGAACGTGCCAACAAACAGGGAGACGGCGCTCTGAGCACGAAGCAAAAAAAGAAACACGGTTCGCTTCCAAAGAACCGAAGACGGAGGTGTCCACACGTTCCGAGGGTCACGTGGACGTAGATCTACACCTACAGACCGGAGTCCGTCTGTCCCTCGACCTGCTGTGTGGATGCTGATGGGGGGGGTGGATCAGAGTTCTTAAATCCTGTACTCTCGCACCTCCACCTCGGCGCTCCACCTTGTAGATGCGGAGTCAGGGGCAGCAGGTTATCTGTATCTGTACAGTGCGCGTTCTCCACCCTCTAACCCTCCATCAGTCATACAGGACGCTGTCGGGTGGACAGGTTCCATCCCGACACGGTGTCACTGCAGAACTGAGAATCATCCACCACCCTTATAATAACGTTCTTTCATCGTGATGATTAATCCATCCATTATCTTCTGCTTTATCCTCTATTAGGGATGCGCGGGGGGGGGGGGTCACCATGCCCATCCAGGGGAGAACGTCTCAGGCGCTGGGCAGATACACCCAGGACAGGGGGCAATCTATCGCTGGGCACATACTCACTCACACAGACACACTCTATATGGGGCAATATGGAGAATTCAATTGACCTTGATCCATGTTTTTGGACTGTGGGAGGAAATCGGAGAACCCAGAGGAAACCCACGCAGACATGGGGAGGACATGGAAACTCCAACCAGATTGGGGATTCGAACCGGGAATTCCCAGCGCTGAGAGGAGAACATGCTAAACTACTAAGCCACCGTGCCGTCCTATATATATATTCATTCATTCATTATCTTCTGCTTTATCCTCTATTAGGGTCGCGGTGGGGTTCCCCATGCCCATCCAGGGGAGAACGTCTCGGGCGCTGGGCAGATACACCCAGGACAGGGCGCCAATCCATCGCTGGACACACACTCACTCACACACACACACACACTATATGGGGCAATTTGGAGAACTCAGTTAACTTGATCCATGTTTTTGGACTGTGGGAGGAAATCGGAGAACCCGGAGGAAACCCACGCAGACATGGGGAGGACATGGAAACTCCAACCAAATTGGGGATTCGAACCGGGAATCCCCAGCGCTGAGAGGAGAACATGCTAAACTACTAAGCCACCGTGCCGTCCTATATATATATATATATTCATTCATTCATTTATTATCTCCCGCTTTATCCTCTATTAGGGTTGCGAGGGGTGGGGGGTTCCCCATGCCCATCCAGGGGAGAACGTTTCAGGCGCTGGGCAGATACTCCCAGGACAGGGCGCCAATCCATCGCTGGACACACACTCACACACACTCTTTATGGGGCAATTTGGAGAATTCAATTGACTTGATCCATGTTTTTGGACTGTGGGAGGAAACCGGAGAACCCGGAGGAAACCCACGCAGACATGGGGAGGACATGGAAACTCCACCCAGATTGGGAATCCCAAGCGCTGAGAGGAGAACATGCCAAACCACTAAGCCACCGTGCCGCCACATTATTATATAATATTATATATATTTATATAAACGAGCTGTACTCACGATCTGCTGTTCCACCTGGTTGGATGCTGATGTTCCTCAGAGATGGAGAACGGTGGAGCAGGAGAAGCTCAGACACGTGGGGTCCGCCTCCAGCGTCCTACAGCAGACGTGGGCTCGGGAGCGAGTCCAACACGAAGAACACGGCCGCGCAAAGACAGAACCCACGGAACCCACTGTGGAACAAGCCCCGAAAAAAGACGTCCCTTCAGGGAGACAGTGAGGACAGGCGCGCACAGGGAGGACATCAAACGCACAAGCGCACACACGCACGCAGGCGTTAATTCCCTTTATAAATAAAGAGGCGCGCAAAGCAACTTTTAAACGCGTCGAGAACCCCGCGCACAAAACGCGCACCAAGCCCTCAGAGCAGAACCCGAGCAGAACCCACAGATCCCGAGCAGAACCCGAGCAGAACCTCAGCGAGCTTGCGCTCCGGACTGCCGCGCGGCTCCGAATCGCTCCACGACTTTGTTCTCGAGAAGTGGGCGGGGTTTATGTCAAGCCGCCCGCGGCGACGTCACTCCTAGAACCACGCTCATCAATCAGTAATGAGAACACTGTCAGGAGAAAGGATTTATTTACGACAGCTATAAATTAAATTGTTTTATTAGTACACTTATAGCATTTGGTGTGTTGGTCTATTTAATTAAAGAGTCCACCGAGGTTGTTAATGGGGGCCCCTGAGCGAGGCCCCTGAGCCCCTGGTGGGGTTCCAGTGAACTGAGCTGGATGCAAACGTCAGCAAAGTGATGGAAATTATTGTTATGTAAAAAATAAATAATAATAATAATAATAATAATAATAATAATAATAATAATAATAATAATAAAATAGGACTCTGCACTCTGTTGAGGTTCTAACCCAGGAGTTCTAATCAGGGGCCACATTTGGCCGATGGGGTTCTCCATACAAAGGGCTGCACGGTGGCTTAGTGGTTTGGCATGTTCTCCTCTCAGCACTAGGGATTCCTGGTTCGAATCACAATCTTGGTGGAGTTTCCATGTCCTCCCCGTGTCCGCGTGGATTTCCTCCGGGTTCTCCGGTGTCCTCCCACAGTCCAAAAAACATGGATCAAGGTCAACTGAATTCTCCAAATTGCCCCATATAGAGTGAGTGAGTGTGTGTCCAGTGATAGATTGGCGTCCTGTGCTGGGTGTATCTGCCCAGCGCCCGAAACGTTCTCCCCTGGATGGGCATGGGGAACCCCCCCCCCCCCCCCCCCCCCCCCCCCCCCCCCCACACCCCCCCCCCCCCCCCCCCCCCCCCCCCCCCCGCGACCCTAATGGAGGATAAAGTGGGAGATAATGAGTTAAAGACCCCGACGGTCAAACCCAAAACCAAATCGTGACACTTGGTTTTTTTTTCTCCCTACTCCGTTGATCTCGTCATGCATTTAGGACGAATCTAAGCGTCCAAGTTTATAGAAACAGTTTGGGGAAGGCCCTTTTCGGTTCTCCGACTCAAATGCATGCTCCACGTTTGGGTGAGTTGGGTGCCTGGCTCACACTGGACCCTTCAACCCTCAACCCTACAACCTGGGGCCAAAGCCCTCTCGCCCAACATCGGTGTTTGACCCCAAGATCTCTGAATGAGCAATAACGCCCCAAAGAACGTG
>JAFMOC010000193.1:195000-215000 GCA_019802505.1 Corydoras sp. C115 | reverse complement strand
TAAGGTTTTGGAAACGCGCCCGTCGACCGAGCGCCGTCCTCTGGAGGTGGTCGCCGCGGCATGACATCACCGTCTGAGCGCCTCACTGCGATACCAGGAGTCTGGCACGTCTGCACCCACCATCCCTCCACTATGTACACACGCCTCATCACCCCATACCGTTATACGACCGCCGCTTCCTCGTCCCCGTGGTAATTATTCCTACATGCTTTCATTTTGCTTTATTTTTAGTGCGAGTGTGATGTCACAACTCAATCATGTGACCTTCGTCCTACAAGCCCAGTAGTGTCCAACCGCAGACCTGTTCCAAAAAAATGAGAATATCATGGAAGAGTTGATTCAGGGCCCACCATTTTAAGCATTTACGGTGGCTTAGTGGTTGGCATGTTCTCCCCGTGTCGGCGTGGGTTTCCTCCGGGTTCTCCGGTTTCCTCCCACAGTCCAAAAACATGGATCAAGGTCAACTGAATTGCCCCATATAGAGTGTGTCTATGTGAGTGAGTGTGTGCCCAGTGATAGATTGGCTTCCTGTCCTGGGTGTATCTGCCCAGCGCCCGAGACATTCTCCCCTGGATGGGCATGGGGAACCCAACCACGACCCTAATAGAGGATAAAGCAGAAGATAATGGATGGATGGTTGGGAATCTCTTTGGGGCAATCAGCCTGTGGCGTCACCTGTGAGTTATGGAAGCCCAGATTTCCTTGGTGCTTGCGGTCTGCTCGTCTTTGTTGTTGGGTCTGGTGTCCCTCGTTTTCCTCTTGAGGATACCTCATAGATCCTCAATGGGGTTCAGGTCCGGCGTGTTGGCCGGCCAGTCCATCACTGTGATGTCGTGGGCATCAAACCAGGTTTTGGTTCTTCTGGTGGCATGGGCAGGGGTCTTGCTGCCATTGGACATCGTTGGGCTTCATTGTGTCAGTCGACTTGAGCTTGACGTCGTTGGATTGTACGTCATTGGGCTGGAGGTCAATGGGCCGGTCGTTGTTGTTGGGTCTAGTGTCCCTCATTTTCCTCTTGAGGACACCTCATAGATCCTCAATGAGGTTCAGGTCTGGTGAGTTGGATGGCCTGTGATGTCGTGGGCATCAAACCAGGTTTTGGTTCTTTGGCGGCATGGGCGGAGGGGGTCAGGTCCTGCTGGAAGATCTCCATCTGCATCTCCATCCAGATCCTCAGCAGGAGGAATCATCAAGTCCTCTAGAACATTCTGCTGGGCTGTTGCGCTCACTTTGGATTTAAGAAAGCAGAGTTTTCCAAAACCTGCACCGGACCAGGTCCAAACCCAAATCCTGACTGACTGACTGACTGGAGACTTCACACTCGACCTCACACAGTTTGGATTCGGTTCCTGACCTCCACTGTTTAGTAGATGATTAGAACCTCACACTGTGTTTTCATGGGATTTATGAATGGGACGCCCAAATTAATCAATTAAAAATAAACAAATAAATCCTTAAAATCATTTAAATTGTTGAGGAAATTGCGACGGCGTAACGTATGGCCCCCACATTTCGGGGACATGGTACGTATCAAGCGGCACCACGATTCCTAAACGAGACAGTAAGTACAGGTCCCCAGTTGGAGAATTGCCAACCGGCAGTAAAACAGCAGTGGATTCGGCGAGCGGGATGAGATTACAGGCTTTACAATTAACTGCGGCCCAACACCTTTGATAGGTTGCCGTTCTGACCGTTTAGCCGGCCATATGGAACGCAGATCAACCCGCTTCAAAGGCCCGGCGCGGCTCACAGTAAAAACAACGCATGGCAGCATTTATCACGGCTGTTTATTCAAATGGACGGGAGTTTAGGGGGGGACGTTGGACGTTCGTGGTCAGCGGAAGAGCAGGACGATGAGCGAAGACACCGGGGGTGACGTCTAAACATCTGGATCGGGATAAACCGAGGGGATACATCACGGCGTGGGGCGTGTTTTATTAAAATCAAAGCATTTCTGGATAACAGACCATTGCTGGGGAAGATATAATAATGAGATAACAATTATAATAAAAAAACATATTACTGATACGTTAGTGAACACATGCCCCTACAACCAAATCCTATATACCTGTATGCACCCTCACGCTGCTGTACCCCTAATACAACCCCCCCAAAAAAATGTAAATAAATAAAAGCAATTAAGTGGGACCTACCGAACACGCTCCAACCACAAACCCAAACCCACAACGCTGAGGCTCGAACCTCATCCATTCTAGTCGCTCCAGCTACAGGCCTCATCTGCCAGAAGGATGGGATAGGAGGGTCTGTCCTTTAGACCCCCCAAAAAGGTAGAACAATGACTTCCCAAATGTCTTAAAAGCAATAGACATCACATGTACTTCATCGAACAACAAAAAGAAACCATTTATAATTTAGGGACTACTATATATCCATGGTCTATATATTATATATGTATATATTAAAATATATACTTACGTTAGTGAACACAAGCCCCTACAATCAAATCCTATATACCTGTATGCACCCTAAATAAAAAATAACAAATAAAATAAATAAAAGCAATCAAGTGGCACCTACCGAACATGCTCCAACCACAAACCCAAACCCACAACGCTGAGGCTCGAACCTCATCCAACCTCAATTGGCCTCATCTGGCCTCATCTGCCAGAAGGAGGGGATGGGAGGTTCTGTCCCTGACCCGTCCAAATGTCTAAAAAGCAATACCTGTCTCATGTACCTCATCGAACAATAAAAAGAAACTATTTATAATTTAGAGAACTTTGAAAAATGGAAGCTTCAACGTTAATACATACTTATGTCAGTGAACACATGCCCCTACAATCAAATCCTGTATACCTGTATGCACCCTCACGCTGCTGTACCCCGACTACAACCACAAAAAAAAGCAATCAAGTGGCACCTACCGAACACGCTCCAACCACAAACCCAAACCCACAACGCTGAGGCTCGAACCTCATCCACCCTAGAAGCTCTAGCTATCTAGGCCTCATCTGCCAGAAGGATGGGATGGGAGCTTCTGTCCCTGACCCGTCCAAAGGTCTAAAAAGCAATTCCCATCTCAAGTACCTCATCGAACAATAAAAAGAAACCATTTATAATTTAGGGCTTCGATGTTAAAAAGTATATTCGATAACATGCTTCCCCGTCGCATCCCGTCCTGAGAACCTCCTTAAAAAATAAAGTCTAATAGCGATTATTGGTTCACATGCCTTTCTAGTAAAACGATAGGCCGTTAAAAGCTCTGCGCTGTAAGTCCTGCCTGTGGGGGCTTTTTACGCGTGTCGCCGAAGGGCCTGCAGACCCGAAGGCAGCCCGACTCCCCGCCATTAAGCCGGCCGTAAATCCCGTGGTCATTTCCAGAGCTCGTTAATGGAGACCGGCGGCGATGTGTTGATCCCTTCCCTTTTGATCGAGCCAGGCCGCCGCACGCACATTTCAACCATAAAAGCCACGGCTGTGGAGGAGGGTCCGGGCGACATGGTCTAATGATGACACGGGAACGCCGTTCAGGGATGAAAGTGACTCTTCAACTCCCAAACGTGGAACCAAATTAAAGCAAGCGGTTCCACAACGCCCATGTGGCCTGAGAGAGGGTAGAACCGAAAGTGTCGTAGACGGACCCCACGAGAACTGAAACTATTAATGACAGTTCACACCGAAGACATAGGGACTTTAATTAAACTCCATGGACAGAAGTATGAGGACACGCCGATTTGGACTGAGCCACTTTTAATACTGGTTTGGGAATCGCTTTACTTTAATCACTGTCTTGATGTCACATGGCATTGGGGCAATCAGCCTGTGGCATTGCCTGGGCGTTATGGAAGTCCAGATTGCCTTGGTGCTTGCGGGCAACTCGTCTTTGTTGTTTTGGGTCTGGTGTCCCTCGTTTTCCTCTTGAGGACACCTCATAGATTCTCGATGAGGTTCAGGTCCGGCAAGTTGGCCGGCCAGTCAAGAAATGTGATGTCATGGGCATCAAACCAGGTTTTGGTTGTTGTGGTGGCATGGTCAAAGGTCACACTCCCATTGGACGTTGTCGGGTTGGTCGTCGTTGGACTGGAGGTCGCTGAGCTGGACATCACTGAGCTGGAGGTCTTAGGTTTGGACATCGTTGGGTTGGACGTTGTTGGGCTTGGCGGAATTGTGTGGGTCGTCATTGGGTCATTGGGCTTGACGTCGTTGGGCCAGTCATCGAACACTGCAGGTTTATTCTTCAACTTAAAATCAAAATCCTGCGTTTAGACATCTGCGTACCTTTAGGGCGGGACATACAGACACGAGGCCTTTGAAATGTAAGTGCTTCCTGACAACTTCCTCCTATTATCAAACGTCATACTGTTTACTCCTCGTTCTTATGTTGACGACTCGCTCTGGTTGGACGTCGTTGGGTCAGTTGTCGTTTGGTTGGACAGCGTTGTGTCAGTTGTTTTTAAGCTTGACATCGCTGGGTTGTGCGTCGGTGGGTTGGACGTCTTTGGCTTGAGTGTTGGGTCGGTCATCTTTAAGCTTGACGTCGTTTGGTTGTGCGTTGGGTCGGTCGTTGTTGGGTTGGTCATCTTTGAGCTTGACTTTGTTGGGTTGGACGTCGGTGGGCTGGATGTCTTTAGGTCTGTCGTCGTTGGGTTGGACAACATTGTGTCGCTTGTCTTTGGGCTTCACGTTCTTGGGTTGGACTTTGTTGGGTTGGTTGTCGTTGGGTCGGTCATCTTTAAGCTTGCCGTCGTTGGGTTATACGTTGGGTCAGTTGTAGTTGGGTTGGACAGCATTGTGTCGGTAGTCTTTGGGCTTGACGTTGTTGGGTTGGAGATCTGTTGGCTGGATGTCTTTAGGCCTGTCGTCATTGGGTTGGACAACATTGTGTCGCTCGTCTTTGGGCTTCACGTTCTTGGGTTGGACTTTGTTGGGTTGGTTGTCGTTAGGTTATACATCGGGTCAGTTGTAGTTGGGTTGGACAGCATTGTGTCGGTCATCTTTAAGCTTGACGTCGTTGGGTTGTACGTTCTGTCAGTTGTATTTCGGTTGGACGCTCGCTCGTCGTTGGGTTGGACAGCATTGTGTCGGTCATCTTTGGGCTCGACGTTGTTGGGTCGGACATCTTTAGGTCAGACATCGTTGTGTTGGACGTCGTACCGCCCTGTATTGCTGTGCCCAGGCTGCTGGCACGCCGTCTGAGGACTCATTAATGTGGACCTCATGGACCGTGAGGAGAACGCTGACAGGAGAATGTCTGGCATGCGGCTCCCGCGGGCTTTCCGATGGGAATGTGGACACAAAGCAGACGTCTCAGTCCTGGTTTAATTAACGCCTCTCACATTTAACGCTCCTTTATTGCAACTTAATTAACTTAAATTTAATTAAATTAATTAATAAAAAACGACATCGATATGAAACAGTGTGAACGCTGCCGCCGTTTCCCAGCGCGGTGCGGAGTGAGAGAGGTGTGTTAGAGTGCAGCCTGTAGACACATGTCCCTGAGATTAAGCGGCTCACTCCGTCAGGTGTCTCTGCGGGGCCCCGCCGGGTTCCGCAGGGTCCCGCTATAAAAACAAAGCCGAGCGTCTCATCTCGCCCTCCGCGTCCACTCATTCATCCTCTCGCCGTCACATCGTAAACACGGGTCGCCGGGTCGGCCGGTCCGAGGCGGGAGGACGTTTACGTAATTGGTTTGGATTTATTTATTTTTATTGGAAGATGGACGTTTTGGAGGGGGGAGGGGGGGGGGGGGGGCGCGGGAGCACAGGCAATAATAAACACCATCCAAATATAAAGACAATTATAAATTAATATGATAATTACTGAAATAAAGGGGGATAAGGACCCGTTTTTTGCGGTTGGGTTTATTGGGAATGCAGCGGGGTCACCGGTGCCTCCTCGGTCGGGGCTTGGGGCAATTAATTGGCTGTTTAAACGCTGCTGCCTGGACGTTTCCGCTGCCGTGCCCCAGAGCGGGGCCCTTCATCCCCCTCTGCACCTCACGGTGTCTGATCTGAAGCTCTGACCCAAAACTCCTAACTTCTAACAGAGGGACGTCGAGGGACAGGACGTGTTTTTAAAGAACCGTACACCAGAACGCAGGTTCCATAAAAAAAGATTAAAACACAGAACCCTGAACTCACACTGCCATTAAAAGTGACTTAACAAGTGTGACCAGATGGCGATGTGGGGTTCTGCTGGGGATGGCGATTGTGTATGTGTGTGTTATGAACACACACACACACACACACACACACACATATGCACACACACACACATGCATAGACTTATGCACTTTTCAATTGAGTTCTCCAAATTGCCCAATATAGAATGTGTTTGTGTGAGTGAGTGTGTGTCCAGCGATAGATTGGCGTCCTATCCTGGGTCTGCCCAGCGCCCGAAACGTTCTCCCCTGGATGGGCATGGGGAACCCCCCCCCCCACGACTTGAATATAGGATAAAGTGGAAGATAATGGTCAGATGGGTTATTCAGTTGGCGCGGCACGGTGGCTTAGTGGTTTGGCATGTTCTCCTCTCAGTGCTTTCCATGTCCTCCCCGTGTCCGCATGTGTTTCCTCCGGGTTCTCCGGTTTCCTCCCACAGTCCAAAAACATGGATCAAGTCAATTGAGTTCTCCAAATTGCCCCATATAGAGTGTGTCTGTGTGAGTGAGTGATAGATTGGCGTCCTGTCCTGGGTCTACCCAACGTTCTCCCTAGTACAGGATAAAGTGGAGGATAATGGAGGGATGGATGGATGGGTTACTCAGTTGATGAACTTTTCTCTCCATGCCTCGGTACAAAGGAAGCGCTTACACAAGCGTGTTCTGAACTCTGCTCTCCACTGACGCAGGGAATGCGGCGCGGTTGAGACAGAACACATTCCATCCACATTATTCCCGAGCAGCTTCTCCTGCAGATGACTGGGCCTCGGGCGACGGCGCAACACCGTTCGGATAAGTCTGGCCGCGAGGCATTCGCGAGGCAAGCCCATTCTTGGTCCCGCAGCCTTTGTGCGAGCGGAATTTCGGAGGATTAGCCTTCAGTGTACACAAGCCGTGACATCGGAGTCGGTGGAGGCGGGTCCCGCTCTGACCGGAGGCCCAGATCACGGCGTCAGTCAGAAGGGAAATTCATCGGAAGAAAAACAACAGGACGCCTGCGAGTGCCAGTTCAGCGCTCATACGCCGGCAACTTACCCAATCGGCGGCGCGTGAACGTACAAGTGCGTACAGGCGCCGCGCGGAACGTTTGGATAGATACTGCAGAACAAAGGCGGCGTTCTCGTTCAGAGGTCACCGACACGTACGACTAATCCGGGAATTCGGCGAATTATTATCAAACCAAATATTGACACATGTGCACTCATCGACCACCTTAACAAGAACACGGCCCTGCTTCTGCTCGACTGAGCGTACAGTTTGTAGTTCGATAGTTACATTCTGTAGTCCATCTACAGCAGGGATTATTAGGGTGGTGGATGGCAGGGTGCGTTAGTGTGTGCTGTGCTGGTACCACTGGATCAGACACAGCAGTGCTGCTGGAGTTTAGACATCCTATACTAGGGTTGCGGTGGGAGGGGCATTCAGGGGAGAACATTTCAGACGCTGGGCAGATCACACTCCATACAGGGGCAATTTAGAGCAGACAATTTACCTTGAACCCATGTTTTTGGACTGCGGGAGAAAAACGGAGAACCCGGAGGAAACCCATGCAAACATGGGATGGACAGGGCACCGATCTATCACTGGGCACACACACACAAACACACTATATAGGGGCAACCTAGAGCAGCCGATTCACCTTGAATTAATGTTTTTTGGACTGTGGGAGGAAACCGGAGAACCCCGGAGGAAACCCACGCAGACACTGTGCGGACAGAGAGCCAATCTATAGCTGGGCACACACACACAAACACACACTATATAGGGGCAACTTAGAGCAGCCAATTCACCTTGAATCCATGGGAGGAAACTGGAGAACCCAGAGGAAACCCATGCAGACACTGTGCGGACAGAGAGCCAATATATCGCTGGGCACACACACTATATAGGGGCAACTTAGAGCAACCAATTCACCTTGAATCCACGGGAGGAAACCGGAGAACCTGGAGGAAACCCACGCAGAGACTGTGCGGACAGAGAGCCAATTAATCGCTGAGTGCACACACTATATAGGGGCAACTTAGAGCAGCCAATTCACCTTGAATCAACGGGAGGAAACTGGAGAACCCGGAGGAAACCCACGCAGACACTGTGCAGACAGAGAGCCAATCTATCGCTGGGCACACACACAAACACACACTATATAGGGGCAACTTAGAGCAGCCAATTCACCTTGAATCCACGGGAGGAAACTGGAGAACCCAGAGGAAACCCACGCAGACATGGGGCAACCTATCACTGGGCACACACATTGTGGAACATTTTAGAGCGAGGAACTTTCGTGACCCAGGTTGCCCAGGTGGCGTTCTATTAGAGTTCCACACCTGTGACCAGGGAAGGAATCGGAACCCTGACTCTGATCATATTTGGCATGGTAGTGTACATTCATGTTATCTTTCCATATAAACATCACGAGAACATCTCTCTAGAACAGTTCCACAGTTTTGGTTTCAATTTGTGCTTTTAATGATTAATTAATTAAGGAAGTGAGAACGCCCGTCACGCCAACATTAACATTAACGAGGAAGCAGTTCGTCTCCGTCCGGCCCTTCCGGCACCATATGGAGTCGATCAGGGGCCCGGGGAGCGCGGGGCCCGCCGGTGAACGGGATGTTTATGCTGTTTATGTTTGTACCCACTGCCGCCCAGCTGCCATCGGCGAGATCGCCGAGCGACCGTCAGGACAAATGTGGACATAAAAGTCTCATCTCGGGCTTTGAACATAACATTCACTTCCTGTTCTGCACACGTCCCCCCGTCCCAGGGTTCCACGGCAGTGTGTGAGGTCTTTTTGTGAAAGCTGGCTCTTGTTCCCGGCCTCGATTGCCCTCGTCTGAGGCAGCTGCCTACGGGCCGAGAGCACCCAGGGGGAAATTAGTCACCCTCTGAGACGGAGTGGAACAATAGCTAAGGAGGGACCAGCCTCCAACGTGTTTTCGGGATCCGTCTCAACATGCCCAGCTTTCCCTTTGAATCACGGCTCTTCAACTCCCGACGTGGGACCCGCAGCGCTTCACATCCATCCACCTTTCTGTAGGTGGAACCAAACGGACAGAGAGAACGTAAAGGGGACGGAGACGGAAAAACAATTTAACTAAATTAATCTGCTATAATTATCGTCGCCTCTTTCCCAACTCGGTCTCTTTCTGTTCGTATAGAACGTATAGTTTCGTACAATGGGCCATTGTCTCGTTGCCCTGGTGGTGTACGTGGGTATCGAGTGTTAGTAGCTCAACAATGAATAAAGGCACGCCAACTGGAGGGCGTGGTGGCTCAGTGGTTTGGATTTTGGGCTATCAAATGTTGGGGGTCGCCAATGTGGTTCTTTGAGCAAGGTTCTAACCAGTTGGGTCATGGCTGACTGTGTGTTCCGATCCCAAACATCGTGTTTTGGACGATACGACGTAACGGAACCGAGCCGGAGGGTCGCGAACAAAGGAGCTGGTGCGCTGTGGTACAGACTTCCATAGTGGAAAGTTTAAAGTTCTAGAGAAAGGACCATTGTGATGCCAAGAGGAAGACTAAGCGGAAAGAACCATGCGGGTACACAGTCATGGGGGCTCTCGGGGACCTCGTTTAGGTGTTTTCCTTTGGTCTTATTCATTCATTCATTATCTCCCGCTTTATCCTCTATTAGGGTCGCGGGGGGGTTCCCCATGCCCATCCAGGGGAGAACATCTCGGATGCTGGGCAGATAGACCCAGGACAGGACGCCAATCCATCGCTGGACACACACTCACTCACACAGACACACTCTATATGGGGCAATTTTTGAGAATTTAATTGAATTGATCCACGTTTTTGGACTGTGGGAGGAAACCGGAGAACCCGGAGGAAACCCACGCAGACACAGGGAGGACATGGAAACGTCACCCTTATGGGGATTCGAACCGGGAATCCCTAGCGCTGAGAGGAGAACGTGCCAACCACTTCCAAAAGTAAACACAGACAGCTGTATGCTGTATTGTGGGATCAGTAAGGGGAGGGTTCCTAATGTTCTAGCGTGACTGTGCACGAACGCTAACCCTAAACCACGCCCCAGTTGCACGAAGCACAAAGAACTCGACCGACCCACACAGAACCCTGACCGTGACACAATCCAACGTCTTTGAATACAGACCTTCTGATCCAACATCGGTGTCCCACCTCACAACCAATCTTCTGGATGGATTTCTATGGATGAGAACTTCCATAGAAATCCTGTAGAACATCATCTTAGAAGATTGGAAGCTGTTCTAAAGGTCCTACATGTGCTAAAGAGAGAACCAACTGTGGATTGGGACGCCTGTAGGTTGGTTCTGGTTGGTAACAAAGGTCCTCCACTGATATCTATCTAAGCCTGGCTTCCAATCCTTAACAAAGTTCAGAATACGACTCGGTGCCAGAGAGTCAGGTTCTGTCATGGACGGCCTGCAGGAGCTTGTGCTTCAGGGCGTCGTCAAGATCAAACAGGAAACAAGTGTCGTTACATGATGCCGCGTTGAAAGTTCTCATCACCGAGGCGAACAGGACTCGACAGAACCGTTCAATATTCCCCGGGATTAACAGCGCCTGATTCAGAGGGAATAAATCGGGATTAAGGACGTTGCCCAACCACCGCGGGTTGGCAGGGAACTTTTTAATAGAAAGCTTAGGGATTTGTTGGGTTCTGTATGATGACATCACTGCCAAGTCGTATTGTTTGATTCGTTTGTAAAGCATTCGTCCAATGTAGTTTCCGGGGACGTGTCTCCGCAGGCCAGCGAACGCGTGAGAACCGTCCAGCAGCCAATGAGTCAATGGAACATCACCTGAGGTTCACGTCCAGTCAGGACCGTGAGTCAGCTGCTTCAGGGTCTGAGGAGGGCGGCGTTTCGAAGCGACGTATTGATATTGAGTCAGAACACATTAGTAACCTTTGGACTTGGTTGCTAACAGCATTACCCACTTGGCAAATACAACATGTGACAAATAAAAGCTTGATGATGCTTTAAAAACTCCTGAGGCGTCATCGGTGCCCAGCCAGGTGTTCCTCTAAAACACCAACCCCGCAACTTCAACTCACGGATACTACAGTGACGACCTCGCCGCACTTCTCTTTAGCGAGAATCCAAGATACGAGGATTACAGTCATCGAAATATACCATGGATGATCTCACACACTCGGTGGACTAATGGACAGAACCGTCCATTGGTGCTGAATCAACAGAGCTGCAGTACTGGATCAGAGGAGCCTTCATAAAAAAATTGAAGACTGAACTGAATCTATAGATCTGTTGTGAATACAAACTTGGTGTCTGTCCATCAGGAGGTGGGGGGGGGGGGGGGGGGGGGTTCCCCATGCCCATCCTGCGGAGACCGTTCCGGGCGCTGGGCAGATACACCCAGGATAGGACGCCAATCTATTACTGGGCAGGCCTCGGTCCTCACAAGGTTTCTTATTTTTTTTGTTCTACCTGAACCATGACAAACCTTTAAAGGTGCCCACAAAGGCCTGAAGTTCTCATGATGTTCAGGAGTAGAGATCCTCCAAGCCTCGGTCCTCACAAGGTATCTTAATGTGAAAGACAGAACATCAGGGAGATTTTCTTTGCCACTGTTACTTCAGCTCACTCTTGTGGTGGTTCAGCATTAGAACCCCAGCTATCTACTCCACATTCTCAGAAAAACCCTCCATTAAAAGACTGTTTATTCTTTTCATTCCACCTGAACCATGACAGACCTTTAAGGTGCCTACAAAGGCCTGAAGTTTTCATGATGTTCAGGAGTAGATCCTCCAAGCCTCGGTCCTCACAAGGTTTCTTAATTTGAAAAAGCAGAATAGTAGTGTGGTGATTCAGCATTAGAACCCCGACTATCTACCCAACGTTCTCAACAAAACCCTCTATTAAAAACTGTTTATTACATCTGAAACATAACAAACCTTCAAGGTGCCTACAAAGGGCTGAAGTTCTCACGATGTTCTGAGATGAACTCCCATAGAACCAAATCACACAGGAGCCTTGAGGCTTTTCATTTGTAAGCAACCCTCATCAGTGACGAACGGTGCATTTAAAAAAAAACAAAAAAAAAACCAACCTTTTACCGTCTTCTTAGGTTAATGACTGTAACACCCTCTTTAAAGGTCATGGGCGAGGTTTGCGGTCATGTGACCAGACCAGAATCATATCCCACGCTGTATCAACAGAACCGGGTTCTAATATTATAAGTAGTGAATACTATGAACATCAAAGCAGATTAAAAATATTACAAACAACAAACAACTCTGAGAATCCCGACAGCAACAAGTGCAACACGATCCTGAACGATCACAAAGGCGTTCAACCCGTTTCCCAGAGGCAGCCCTGCTGCTTTTCAACAAATCTTTCAGCAGCGACAAACTCCGAGTTACACAATGATGAAAAGGGGCAACCTTTTATTTGAACACAGAAAAAAAAAAAAAAAAAAAAAAAAAAAAAAAAAAAAAAAAAAAAAAAACTGTGCAATAATAAATAGAGAGATTTGTACAAACTGTTGACGCAAGTCAGTCCGGTTTTCCATTCGTACAGGGGACGAACACAAAAGGAAGGCGTCCTCGGCCAGACATTGACTTTCACTGACTGCCTTCAAACACTCGCTTAGAGAAAGCGCAAAAAAAAAAAAAAAAAAAAAAAAAAAAAAAAAAAAAAAATTAAGTATATAATTTTTTTTCCCACCCCCCCCCTAATTCTAAACTTAGAATTAATTAGGATTAGAACACCTAAACAGTTGGGACATCTCACCCCTTATGAAAAAAATAAAATAAAATAAACAAAAAAAACTGAAATAAAGTGAATTTAAGTAAACAGTCTGGGGGGGGGAAATGCCATGACATGTGGAGGTTCATAATACACAATGTCTATAACAAACCTATAATACACAGTAATACACCAGTTTGCTCAGCAGCCCGTCCAGCATGAGGGATACAA
Source organism: Corydoras sp. C115 (assembly GCA_019802505.1). Classification (NCBI taxonomy): domain Eukaryota; kingdom Metazoa; phylum Chordata; class Actinopteri; order Siluriformes; family Callichthyidae; genus Corydoras; species Corydoras sp. C115. The sequence goes on along the minus strand of JAFMOC010000193.1, from coordinate 201,953 downwards.
ACGAAAAGGACCCACTTTAATATAAAAGCCCCTTTTTTTTGCTTTGTTTATTTTTATTTTTTTTTGCAATCCACAAGAATTCTATTTACAAAAGCAAACCCAAGTCGTGTCCATCGTACGCCGTCTCGGAGGCAGGGAAGTGGACTGAACCTCATCCAGAAAGCTCCGTTAAAGCCAGCAGTCGTTAAGATCGAGAACCGGTCACGACTAAAAACCAGCAAACAAGGACCTCGTTATATACAGCAGCCGTACATCGTCCGTCTTGGTGGAGAACCTTTCGAATGCAGCGAATTTGGTCCCTTGGTATTGGATTCATCACTGGACTGAAGATCCTACAGTGTACGCAAACGTGGGATATCAATACCTTTAACTTGTTCTCCTCGGACAGAAATACAAAAGGACAGCGAGTTGTGTGTTTAATGGAGAAATATTTACAGCAGTATTCAAGACCAACTTGCTTTTCGGACTGATTGACGGGGAGGGAACTAAAGGCGGAGTTTTTTTTTTTTTTTTTTTACAGCATCCAGATCCCGACCGCCGACACAGTAAACGAGCAAAAACAAACGTTCCAGCATGAAGCCACGGTACCACAAAAGTGCGCTCTGAGTTTTCTTTCCAAAACCAAGTCAGAAATACAGCGGCATTGCGAGTTGATACCACGGAAACGAAGAAAAACACTCCCCCCCCCCCTTTGGGCGGGGCTGCCAAGAAATGGGCAGACAGGCAGTGGTCCGGTCCTTGAGTGGGGCTCATGGAGTCAATTCTCAGAGCGAGAGCCCATTTAAAAAAAAAAAAAAAAAAAAAAAACAACAAAAAAAAAAAAAACCCACACACAACAAAAAGAGAAAGCAAAAGCAAAACTCCCGAAGACCGCCACCGGGATCCGTTTCGCACGTCCAGCGGAAGATACAGTCACCAAGAAAAATGGAATCTGGTGCGAGAGGAAGTTCTAAAGTGGCAGCCAAGCAAAGACAGGGGGGTGGGGGGGAACTGTTAGGAGTCCTTATGCCAGGAACTCCTCCTGTCTCTGTGGTTTCTGGTAGCCATTGGGGTGTTTGTGCTCGTCCAGCGCATAGCTTCCCTCGTCCTTCTTCTTCATGCGGTAGACCATGAGCGCCACCAGCATGACTGCGAAGGCCAAGCCCACCACGCCGCCGGCAATGACGCCTGTGAAGACAACATGGGGAGACATCAGAAACCAACTCTGAAGCTATTTATACACAAAGCAGCAGCAGCAGGGATTAGGAAATAAACACCGGGTTGGTAAACCATCTAACTCTGAGACTTGTTCAAGCCAAAAATTGGTTTTTGGGTTGAACCTAGCTTCAACAACGTCATACATTCATAGAAATCTAGCATTTGGTCCATTTTTAATGGTGTTGTATCACTGGGGTGTAATCCATACCTGCCAGGACCTCCTTCTTGTCCAGAAGGCTCTCATCCGAAGACGATCCCAAAGCTACGTTGGTATCTTGGAGCCCAGATCTCGTCTTGGTTCTGATTTCGTTGTCGGATTCCTCGAATTCAAAGTCTCCATCGTGCTCCTGCAAAAGCAATACAGAGGACATTTCTGTTCAGACCTGTGGATCATCTCCAAATTCCATCCCTGAAGACATGCGCGTCAACTGTATATCTTCAGGGACTCTGGACAGTGAACTCACCTTGTTTCCTCTGTTTACATCACTGTATATTACAGGAATGACTTTCTTTTCGACTTCATTGTCCTCGAACGCGGCCAACGTCGTGGTCTCAACGATATCGCCAGAAGCATCGAGTTCGGTCGGCGTGGGCGTCGTCTCCATCTCCACAGTTTCAGACGTCTTGTCCACGCCCACTTCAGGAACTATAACTTTATCTTCCACGGATCTGGTGGTTTCCTCCCCGGTGTCTTCGGCGTGGGCCGTGGTCATGGTCACACTTCCGGGCCCGGCGGGTAGGTTCACAGCTGGAACGGTTGTGGTCTTAGCCTCAGGTCGGATGGTTGTGGCCTCATCGATAGACCCAGGTAGGTCCATGATGCTTGTTGAAGTTGAGATGGTTTTAGGACTATATGTGGTGTGCAACAGGGGCGCCTGCGGGCCAAAGTCTGGCGTTGGAGGGTCGGATTCAGGAGGCACTGTTGAGAGCTGCTGGGTGACGGGAAGGACCCCATGGACAAGGGCAGCATCTGATGATGTGGTGGCATTTAAAGGTGCTCTGGTTGTCTGTGTATTGAAGTCATCGAAATCTGAAAGTTTGAAAAGAAGAATCTTAATAGAACGTTGGATCACATGACCAGCCAAGACCGTCACTGAGGTACTGAGAACCAGCACAACTCTGTATGTGATTTATATTTCATTGTATTTGATATTACTTCTTAATAATCATTTTTTTAAAAAGTCAGTAAAATGAAGGAATCTTTTTTTTTTTTTTTTTTTTTTTACCAGAATCTCCTGATCCCGAGCCGGAGAACTCATCATCTCCTGAAGTCTCCTGATCTGTTGCTGTGGCATCGAACTTCTGAAAGAGAAAAATCAGGTTCAGGTTTAATGATCTCCACGTCATCCTGTCACCCGAGTTCAAGTTCAAGTTATTTATTTATATAGAGCTAATTACAATAGAGCATCGTCACAAAGCATTGTTGTAAGCCTTTAAACCCCTAAAGAGCAAGACGAAGCGACAGCGGCAAGACAAAACTCCTTGTTATGTTGATATTTTAAGGAAGAAACCTTGTGAGGACCTAGGCTCAGTGGGGGACTCGTCCTCCTTGAGCGGCAACAGTGTAGGACTGCCATGTACAGATTATATGATGATCATGTGACCCGTATTTAACCATTGGAAAACTATACAAGTCCATTGAGGGCGTCCTGCAGGAATGGAAAATGGAGAATAGAAATTTCAATAGAAATGGAGTGTGTACGTTGGGTTGTGCATCATGTTCCTGCATTGCATGACGGATCAAATACAAATTTCAAAAACCTAAAAGTTTTGCTTATTTTTGTCCGACTACATGTTTTATAATGTACCCCAGACACGTGTGGTTGACAGTCAGTCGGGTGGAACCAATCATCCAAAATACAAAATGCAGAGAATTAAAAATTTTGACCTAAAAACTTTTTTTTTTACAAATTTTACAATTTTTTGTAAACTTTTTGTACAAATTTTTGGCGATTAACTGAAAACTAAACTGATTACGGTTGTGTTGACTCCACATTCCGAGACCATTCTGTTCGCTGGCGTTTAAATCCCATTAGAACAGACGAGAACGACTAAAACAGACGGAGAACGTCCCGTCTCCTTCATTTTAGGAAGTGTAGATTAAAGGGTTCAGCCCTCAGGTCCCTGTCGCCGCTGTTTATTTGGTCCCCGGGGCCCCGCGGCTCTATATGACACGTTGCCCTTTGACCCCTCGGGCCTGTAGCTAAACCCGAGCCGGTGTGTAGACTGCATGGAGCCGGTTCAGCAGTTGTTCAGCTCATCAGCGAGTTCATAAAATCACCGGTTACCATTTCTTTGCACTGATCAATCGGACTTAATAAAAAAATAAAAATAAATAAATTTATTAATTAAAAAAAAATATTAAAAAAAAGAAAAAAAAAAAAGAAATTTATAATAAAAATACATTTTTTTAAAATAATAATAAAAATTTAAAGCCCCAAAGGAGGCTCGACTGGTCTGACGAGTGTGAACGTGAAAGTTCAACCTTTGTAAACGTTCACATCTTTATGCCTCGGTGAGATTTAACAGGTTAGAACCGTGTGCAGCTCATCAGCTTCTGTAAACAAGGAAGCACGCTCGAAGACGACGACAAAGTCAAAAAGTCATGCTCCGGAAAAAAGTGTGAAACAATAACAACCCCCCCCCCTCCTCTTCCTCCATGAGCCTCATTATTTTTAACATTGCAATACCCAGTGTTTGTTAGAGCTGGGGCAACGAACAGACTACGTCAACGTAACCCGTTACGAAAATACGCCGATTTGCAGAACTTGCTTTGAGGAGTAAACAAAATGGGGGCGCCTACCGAAAAGACGAATTTATCCGAAGCACAGAAGCTAAAAAAATAAATAAATAACATAAAAATTTTATTTAAAAAAAAAAAAAAAATGAAAAATCGCCTGTGTGAATCTAAAGTGTGGAAGTACTTCACATACACAACAGTGTGGCGCTCGGTCAGAAGTGCAGACGGCTTTTAAAGTGCAAATATCCGCCGCGGAACGTCCACACAAACAAAACTGCCATGTGGATGTTTTGCTTTTTTTGTTTTGCATATTTTAAAACTTTTAATACGTTTAACGCGTTTCCATTATTAGTATTGCGTTATTAAGCGTTTCTTGGTCGTCCTGTGTCGATACATGTAACTTTTCTTAACAGCGCTCATGTTTTCATACCGCATTTAAATCGGTTTAAATGTCCACGCTTGTATATAATAATAAAAAAAAAAAAAAAAAAAAAAAAAAAAAAAATATATATATATATATATATATATATATATATATATATATATATATATATATAGATGACATTTATATAAGTCCATAAAATGTCAGAACCGCCTCATTAGCTGATGATTTAATAATTTATAGTAAACTACTTGGGGGGGGGGGGAAAAAAAAAAAAAAAAAAAAAAAAAAAAAAAAAAAACAATATATATATATATATATATTATATATAATTTTTTTTTTACTTCCAGTATTTTTAATAAGACATTTCAGTAAAAGACTCATATACTTTATATTATACTTGAATGAGTGAAACTCTTTGATGAAGTTGTTAACGTTAAAGCATTTGTGTTTCAATAGATCGCTTAAGAGCACCGTGTTTGATGAAAGAAAATATTAACATTAAGGAGACGTTATTTTAATTCCAAACGCAAATCACAGAGTAATAAGAGGTTTTAAGATTAATCGACTAATCGAAATTAAAAAAAAAAAAATCATTAGATTAATAAATAGAAAATTAATCGTTAAGTGCTGCCCAAGTGTTTGGAGACATTTTTAAATACAAGACTTGAATACAGCACCTGTGAGCAATAAGGGTTAAGGGCTTGGTTCTAAAGACCCACTGTGGCAGTTCTGTTAGACTTGGGGAACCCAAACCATCTCATGTCCCATAAGGTGCTTAAAACCCTGAACCTCCAACTTAACTCCCAAAACCCTCAATACTCAAACCTCCATCCCTAACCTCAACTCTTAAACACCGAACCCTAATCTCCATCCCTTATTTATCACACCCCCATTATTAGTATTTTTTAATAATAATTGAATATCTTGGATAATGAACCATATTTATATAATTTAGATTTTTGTAACCAATGCGTAACCGTAAACTCAAGGTGTGATGGTGTCTGCAAACTTTTGCCCACACGGTTTGAGGCATCTTCATATAAATATCTGATATTAAGTGTAAAGCTGATCTGTGCCTACATTATACAGATAAGTGTTGAAATGCCCACACAACACCTACAGGAGCTTCAGGACATCCCATAATAATCTCTTAATCTCCATGCTAATGCATCCCCATGGTGATGGATGGTGTTGGTCGTGTAAGTTCTTCCACACCAAACTCTCCCACCCATGTTATGTCCACACTGGGGCAGAAAGGGGCCTTCCCCAAACTGTTGGGAGCATCCGATAGGCTGAAAAACACGACGGGCTGTTTGATGGTTCATCGAGCGGGTGTGTAAAATCAAAGTCGGTGATAAAGAGGCGTGTCCCGGGACTTTAATTAGACAACGTTCGATTGTAAACGAAAGTTCTCTTCTATTTAACCTCATTATAGAGACTTATCCTCAATCCCAACATGTTCCCATCAAACGGCTGCTAATTATCCCAAATTAGAATTAATTCCAAACACAAGGCATTCCGGTTTGCACACGTCTTACACAAGCCGGCATGACGACGCGGCTAATCCCGCCGAGCTGAACGCCTTCAGACCGCAGCTTTGGGTTAATGATTATCCGACTCGGGAGCCGCGAGTTCAGAACAGGAACTGCTCCCGAAAAAAAACAAAGGCTTTCAAAAGGCCAGAACCAGAACCGGTCCTGCATCGGTGCACCACCGACACATTCTCACCACGACTTCGGAGGCGGGTCAAAATCATTCATCGAGTGGGGGGGGGGGGGGAGTTTTGGGCGCTGGGCGGACACACCCAGGACAGAGCGCCAACCTATCGCATGGCACACATTTACTCACACACACAGACTCTGTATGGGGCAATTTGGAGAACTCAATTGACTTCATCCATGTTTTTGGACTGTGGGAGGAAACCCACGCGGACACGGGGAGAACATGGAAACTCCACCCAGATGGGGATTCAAACTGGGAATCCCTAGCGCTGAGAGGAGAACGTGCTCGATTCTCAAAATCATTTGCAGAATAGTTAGATTTAATTAACCGTAACTCCCGAAAGTCGTTGTCTCTTCAGCGTCTTGTTTCACGCACTGTATCGGCATCAAGGAGCCACAGCAGACTACGGAGGTCTTATTCGGTGTAGCTTAAGTGACTTTAAGGGGGGGTGGGGGTGTCATACAGTTGCCTAAAACGAAAAGTTAGATGCTTGTTTTTACACATCTGTGTTCAAAGAACCAAAATGTTATAATTAAGCGGTGTCCTCATATTTGTCCTTATAGTATTTAATTAAATTGCATTTTAAAACTGTTCATTAAAATATAAACGTGGATTTTCGCTGTAGTTCCTCTATACAGTCCACACTGCCCTGCCTGAACCTTCAGATTAAATTTAATTAAATTAGCTTTTATGACGCACAAAATATATATATATTAACCAACAGATTTACATCCCAGAACCGGTTCTGCATCGGTGCACCACCAACACATTCTCACCGTGACTTCGGAGACGGGTCGGTTATGGATAAGAAGACACGCTGCCGATTCTCAAAATCATTCGCAGAATTGGTCGTTAGATTTAATTAACCGTAATTTCCCGAAATTATCTATTAGGGTCGCGGGGGGGTTC